>JAQGBY010002588.1:0-22349 GCA_034698785.1 Mycogona germanica | reverse complement strand
ACAACTGGTCGTTCGACCCCCGCCATAGGCCCCTCTCTTGGGGGCTGCTTGTGGGTAAATATTGTAATTGTAATTGAATGAGTTAGACTAGGGTAGTTTTAGTGTGTGTATGCCACAGTGAGGATCCAGCAATCTTGCTCAACCCATGACTCGCGGATTCTAGACATTTTATTTCGTTGTTAGGCGTGCAGCAAAAACAATACTGCGAATGTCTGTCTTTTCGCTTTTGTTTTTCGTTATCAGTAGATTTCCATTTGCATATTACAGAGTATATTCATTTGGGTGAATAATTATGCGAGTGGGTTGGAGGTGGTGTCGGGCGGATTTTACAGTTATCAGATTAAGTTTTGTGTACACCACCACCTCACTCGCAACCAGATTTATTTTCCGTTAACAACATTTATATAATGTCTGGTTGCCCCTTTTACTGCAAATGCGAGTGGCTGCACTAAAATGAGGAGTTATTTGCAGATTGGCGCAATGACGCATAATGGGGCAACGAAACGCAGAGAGAGAGGATGCTATTGTCTCTTCTACTATTGTTTTGAAATTGCTTTTATTTGAAACGTCCTATATCAAATTCAAACAGAACGGAGGGAATCGTAATTTAAATATCCATCACATACGAAAGTACTTTGGGGGTTGTTCTTCCGCGGACAAAAGCGATTATTTAAATCGACCGAGTTCATCGTAAATGACTTAATTGAGCGAACGTTGAATAACCTCACGAATTCGGCAACGCATCAACATTGGGATATCAACAAAGTTGCACACACATTTATCACACTGTATCAGTAACAAATCTAGTTCCCATTCTCGGCGTATTAACAAGAACGGTGGGACGAGGGTGGATAAATTGTTGCAAAGCATGCCGCATATTGCTGGAGGATCGATTCTGGGATGATTTTTTCTCCTCGCATGCGTTTCAAGAGAAGCTAGTTGATGAAAGCGCCGTACTAAAGTGCTTTCACTAACGCGTTCCCATGACATGCACTCAAAAATGAATCCCACATCGTTTTCCTTCTGCAATACGCGCCAAACTTCATGATAGCAATTTTCTTTTGCACCTTTTCTTATTTGTACCGCAAGCATAAATGTACACTTAAAAAAACACATATAACATTCACTGTCACCGTTTGCACAACAGCGAAGGTGTCAAGTAGGCGACTGGACTTACCGGAACCTGAGCATGCAAAGCCGGATGTACCAGACCCGGGTGCTGCAACGCCGCTCCGGGCAACTCGGTGTAGGCCAAGGCAGGATGGTGAGCCCAACCGTCATGAGCTCCTGGGAAAAAAGCCGCACCTAATTCTTCTGGCGGAAAACGATAGAAACCATTGTAGTGATAACCTGCCGCGGGCGACACAGTTTTGAAATAAATTTCAAATCTCAATACAACACACTCCAGTCTTGTAACATGGCCGCTGCCCTCAAATCCAAAGTCACAACGACATAGAACTGATTTCCAACAGTCAGCTATGTTGTAACATTGCGCGATTAAACTTACAATACAATTTTATATAGTAATTAATATTTTTCATAATTTTTAATTCAAATGTAATTTTTATTTACGATACCTTTCTGTTATATTGGGGGGAATACCTGAAAGCATTACAGACAAAATCTGGATTACACTCTTATTTTACGTGCATTTTTTTATATGCAAGCGAATTTAAAAATGTTTTATCGTTGACTTTGGATGTCATCTGGAAAGGTTCTCGCTAAAAAAGCATCGTGTGCAATGCAAGTGCACTTGCCTTAGAGTGAACCTAAGAATGTAGTTGGAATTGCCTGCTCGAAAAACCTTTGGTTTTCCTCACACACACTGTGCATGCGTGATTTGGCAATATGTGAGCCGGTGCAAGCTGCGGCAGCCATGTTGCAAAATGGATTTACGAACTCTGTTCGCGAATAGAGGTCACTGCGACTGAACGTGAGCAATCAAATCAAGAACTTTTTTAAAAATTTATTTATTACCAAAATATTAATGTAATTAATCGTCTAGGTAAATATGAGAGCAGTTAAATAAATTTGATAATTTTCTCATGTTGAAGATAAGTTGTTAAACAATAGACATGAAGTAGCAGCACTTCAAGTCGATATAACAATTGAATATAAATGAGAAACTATAGCAAAAGGGAGGCCGAAACCACTAAAGTGCTTTACGAGTGAAAGTCAAATTATGTGCTCGTTTCATCTAGTAGCTCTGTTCGCGGCGTGTCGAGTGACAATATTGAACAGAAAACATCGATTAAGAAAAGGAAAGGTAAGAAAGCGGCACGACATTGAAAAAAAAACATATTGAGAAATCTAATTGCTTTGAATGAGAAGAGTGCCCCCGAAATGTGATTAGCGGCAGCGAAAATAAAATGTATAACCAAAAAGAGATCGAAAATCCATATACACACTAAATGCGGTGTTTGTGCTTGCATGGATGAGAACAACCACTCCTTGTTTGCAATGATGACGTCACACCGACCAAATTGTTATTATTGGAGAACACAGAAAATATAAACATACACGCACTAACTCGTCGTTAGTCACTAAAGTTGTGTTGATAACTGATAACTAGACGTACAATTTTTCTCAGTTATTAACAAACAATACGACTCTGTAGTTATTAATTCCTGTGCAGAATGGCACGGTATAGGTTCAATAATAATTCTAGAATTATTAGGTATATTCAATGGAGTGATTCGTTTTGCAACGAACCACCATTTCAGTCAAATGATCTCAACAATAAATCCCAAGTATTGCAGTAATTAATGAATTAACTAATATTTCTTTCATCAACAAATAATCTAGTAAAAATTCACTGATTCTGAAAACCAGATATGTACAGTAATATCGCTGGGGATGCAGCATGAGCATATTTTTTTTCTCAACTGTAGTCAACCGCACTACAGGCGTTACGTCCCCTCATGGTGCTTAGGCACTATGCGAGGGGCACGACCAGTACCCCGGGATCGACATTTTTGAGAGCCCACGCCGGGAATCGAACCAGGGACCGCCGAGCCACAGTCAGTCGCTAAACCAACAGGGCTACGACGAGTCGTACGTAAAACGAGCCATTCCATGTGGAAGCTCAGCCGTGGTGCGGCGCTACAAGACAATGAACGTCCACGCGGGAGGACAAATTGACGTCAGATTGTCCTGAACGCGCGCGTGGCGATCAACGCCGACGTCGTCGCCGCCGCCGTGACATATTGAGAACCACCTCAAGGCGATAAATCGCGAGATTGCGCGTGCGCAAAGCGGATAAAAAGGTCAGAGGGCGCGCCAACGAGCGAGCACCTAAGTGTGACACGTGCTTGCCAAGTGTCGAGCAATTGCGGCCGGCCCCGCCTCGTCTCGTCGGCCATGAGGTGGACCTGGTGGGGGCGGGAATGCTGTGGTCGACGCTTATAATGTGTAAGAGTGGAAGACGGGACAGTCGCCAATGACCAGCGGTCACCAGCACCGGCGTCCGTATAACTGACAATCGGTTTTGGCGTAGCCACCCACATAAAAATTGCCGAAATCGTTGACACGTATTCGGGGGGGAGGGAAGTGGGAACAGCGAACCATTTTTTTGTCAAGTGACATAATATGGCTCGTTTGGTAGAGACGTCTCATCGCCATTCGCGCGTTGTTTAAATAAAATCACCGATAGTGCTTTTAAGTGTAATGGCTGAAGGGCCAACGACAGTACTAGTTGTAGAGTGCGGCTGCGGAAAAGCAACAACTTCGGGAAACATTTGCCCTCAACCTTTAACATTCTGCATTGTCGCTCATGACGGAACAGTGTGAATGGAGCGCACTGAGAATGGAGCAGCGATCTTGATATAAAAGTGTCTTCATGACTACTTCAGGGCTACTTCTGTTTTAATTTAATTTTAAATCTCAAATCTAAATTTTTTTTTTTTTTTTTTTTTAATCAACTGTAGTCCACCGCAATACAGGCGTTACGTCCCCCTCATGGTGCTTAAGCACTATGCGAGGGGGAACGACCAGTACCCCGGGATCGAAATTTTCGAGAGCCCGCGCCGGGAATCGAACCCGGGACCGCCGAAACCACAGCTAGTTGCTAAACCAACTGGGCCAAATGTTGACCAGCTACAACAGGAAGTGGGTGGATTAGATAAGGATGGTTTTCCTAGAAGCCATCATGAGATCGTGCATACACATTGCTCGATACAAATATTTGGTGGACTGAATTAGAGATAAATACCTTCCCAACGAGACCCTCACGCACATCTTGGACACTTTTTCAAGCTCAATTCGTGAGCACTGGTGGAATTACTCAAATACCATTTTATTAAGCTAGACGTTGAATTAACCATTGAAAACAGATCTACGCTTTCCCCCCTGATATTCAGTATAGACAATTTCAAATTACATCCGTACTATATGTGCAAGCTCGACGTATATACAGATTTAGCACGTCCGCAAATAATTTTCCTCTTGTTTATGGATTCACTTTCCTACCCATAAATGGGCATATTAAGGATATTCTCGCCGCTAGTCGTTGATCTTTCCCCAATATACGAAGCAAACGAGATTAGGAATATTAAAAAGAGAGACGCATATCGGCATCTGCTGTACTGGTGGCGGGGGCGGGGCACACACACACACACACACACACAGAGTAAGAGGAGAAGAGGCTTTTTATTCATGAAGCAGAAAGTCGACCGGATTTGCAAAATGCATTTACATGAGTGGGAAGTGAGCGAGATAGAGCTCATTAATTAGATCGGGTCCCGGCGTCGCTTTTTGCCTTTGCGTAGACGCCTAATCTCGTATAGATGAGTGCCGCTGCATACGCGATTTGACAGGGGTTTGAACTTTAGAAAATTTCTCACACAAAGAGAGTGTGTCATGCGAATCCTACCTACGTATGCCTTTCATCCGGATGAATGAGTCGAATATGTTTTCAATGGCAAAAAATGATATTTTTGGTTGGTTTGGTTTCTGTTTGGTGGTACAATTAATTAACATGATTTAATTAAGTCTCTCTGTATCGTGGGCATCTTTTTTTTGTCTGCAACCTCCTAAGATCCATATCGATACGGGTAAGATTTCTTGGAATGTTCCTACAGTTTTTACATGAATCTACTATTTTCCAAAAATGGAAAAATAGTGTTCAAAAGGAATTTCTTTTCACTCAAATTGAGTGCAGGAGAGGTAGCTGATTAATTATTTTCTTCCATAGGCGTTCGCAAAGAGCTCGCTCTTCAAATGGACTCAGGTGTGTCTGGAAAATAGATGTAATTATTTTTTATTTAAAAAACTGGCGCATTTGCATGTACTGGTAATGTTATGTTTCATCCCATACAAAACCAATTTGACTCGTTTTTTAACCACTCTTATTTTGATGAAAGAAATAATTTCAGAATTCATTTTCTTAAACATGATCGCAGAAGTCGCAATTATCCTGATAATTCAACCAATGCTACTTTTAATAACAGAATTGCTCTCTATTCATTCATTGAAAGTTTAAAGTTTGTCACAACTTTGTTGGAAAGACTCGAGTTTGCAGATAATCGATTGCCGTCTACTTTTTCACGACTCTATTGTCTGCACCATTCGATTTGCATATACTCCTATTCACACCAACGACGTATATCTATTCGACATCCACTTACAGTTGGAACGTCACGTGACATGTTATATCTTTTTCGAATAGCCTCACGCGGTTGGAAAAGAAAATGGGATGAACAAACGCTTCGGGATTTTTTTTCTTCGTCTCCTCTTCCCGTAAAGCGGCTTTCACTTTTTTTTCTCTTTCTTCTTCTGTGGACGACGTTCGGTTTTTGGGACACGTGGGAAAAACAACAGAATGCGTTCAAAACCAATTATTAAAGAAATGGTCTGACACAATATCCAGAAACAGATCTGTTTTTTCTTCTAAGGCTAGACCAAAAGAAACCGCGCATCGAATTTTGCTTTTTGAAAATTGCAAAAGAAAAGGTAGCTTTTCTGAAAACCAATATGTCTAAGACTAACAATTTATTGGGTTAGAAAACTTTGGCGGGGTTGTCAATAACATTCTCCCAGTACCGAAGATTCTAAACGAAATAAAATTACACCCACAAGGGGGGGCGGAACATCCCCAATGGTTAACTGACTCGCTGCTGCCCCTTGACTTGGCAATCACTGACAGCTCGTAACCGATGCATGCAATGGCGATTCCAAAATAATTTTCTTCATTTCGCCTTATTTCATTATTTATTTGTATAGTCACACATTAAAAAAATTCCATATCAAACACGCATGCCGACAAGGCTTCTGCGGTTGCTAAAGTTGTTTAATTATCTGAGCTGAATGAAAAACTGATCTTAGACAAACACGGAAGTCTGGTGTTCACTGATCGAGCGTCATTAAGATACCGTGTTTAAAAATCTTCAGATGCAAACACACAGAGGAATAATGCTTCCGATTGTCTTCATCAAATACGATACACAACATTTTTTTTATCAGAACCTCTCGAGAATTTCGCAGTGTAAATGTTTACAGGCTGGCATGAAATACACGGGAATATCTTTCTAGCTTGCTTGTTGCTATAGAGCAGAGAGAGAGTTCTCGAGTGCAATTATTTCATTGACGATAATAATAATAAAAAATATGGTGGCAAATAAACAGCTCCGAGTAAAACATTAATAATTGAAAGTGAAATACCGCTGCGGTAGAACTGAAAGCGCCAAGATGCTGTCAAAGCAAACAAGAGTGAAAAACAGTCGACCCAACTTGTCTCAATTGGAATAATAATAATCATCATCATCATCGTCTTGCGATCCGATGACGCAATGCAGCCGAGCGCAATAAAAAGCGAGTTCTCGCTCGTGATTGCGATACAAGTGAAAATGTGCAGCGCTTCAGCATGTCCGCCCCCAATATTCCCCTGCATCAAGCCCCCCATCTCCACTTCCAATTCACCCACTTATTTTAATTATTTTTTTCGCGCCGCATCTACAGCCAATTGAGACCACTCTATCCTGGCATTAATGTTCTTCAAATGTAGTGATTAATTTGCTACGAAGGTACTGTGTCCACCGAGGCATTTCTGCACCATACCGTCTCCCAGTGCACCGGAATACAGAGTAGAAGAAACGGGAATCGAACCCCGGACTGTCATACCCACGTGACAGTTCTCCAACTGAGCTATGTGTTGGGCAGTATCGATTTGGAATAAAAGACTGGCTTCATATATATATATATAGGCGAGACAAGTGAGGACATTTACACTACGTGTTATCTCGCGTTTTATTCCACGGAAATATCATTTTGTTTTGGCCGAACCCGATGACGGAATGAAAGATTTGGAGATTTTAAACTCGCGCACATGCGGACAACATGGAGCAAAACGTAGAACGCTCTATCAAGTAAATTGAGAAACCTGAATTAAAGTACACCGAATTAAAGTAAATTGAGGACCTGAGAATTGAGTCTTCCTTTGAGGTGCGAAAATATGAGCACGATGTTCCAAGAGGATTTAGGCTAACGATATCAAGTAAGTCAAGGGGGCGAGGGAGGATCTGTCTGGCATTCTAGGTATACAACGTTTCGATTAGATTTGAAGGGAATTGATATTTCGCCCAGTTTCCACATAAATCACATGTGGAAAATAACAGAACACAATATGAATTAGGCCTGCCTAAGTAAATAAAAACAGATTTTCAATTGAAATAAGTAATTGTAGCGTGGTAATGACGGCATTCTATAATTTAAATCGATGATCAAATGTACTAGACAAATATAATTCCAATACTGTTAGATAAGTGCGTTCCAAAATATTTTATCCCGTCCAACCGTAGAAAAAGAGAGATAAAACAGTAAATGCGCCTACGTCATAGCATCAATTCACCAAATTATGTGTTGCTTTGAGCAAAGCAAAGATCCGTCAACAGTGGTGCCTACTGTTTGTTTAGAACAATACAATCAATACTTTTATCCACTTGTTTCGCTTTTTGATGAATTTAATAGTAGTAAAGGAAATATGTCAAGTGTGCCCTGTTTCGTGGTACACGTCGGTTCTTCAATAGGGAATTGGAAACGCGTCGTGTGCGATAAAAAAAATACAAAGACTTGCTGTTGGAGAGGAAAAAACGGCTACGAGAAAGCAAACAAGAGTTTGATATGAACATAATACGTGGTTTAATATCGCGCAACTTGAATGGCATTGCGGCTACATTATCGATACCATAGTTGTGCAAAATCACAAACGACCACTTTCCATCTTTTTCACAAGGTGTTCAATGTTATTTTGCCGATAAAGCCAACTACATATAGAACATTTTGCATTATTCCCCATATAGCTGGTTGTTTTTAGATAATCGTTAAGCACAAATCCCACTTCAAACTGATATTACTTTCAAACAACTCCCGCAGAATTGTCCTAAAATCCATTTAAATTTCATTCAAAATGAGATGACTTAATGTTAGTCCATATGAATTTAAAAAACCAGATATAAACATTTTATTTCGCATAATAATTTAAAATTACCCCTCAATAGTGCCTAAGCACGCACCAAGAGGGGTACAGAAAATCCTGTAGTGATATTACACTAAACTGAATTTAAAAAAAAATATTTTCTATACAAATCGTTTAAATGACACAACGGTTAAAACGAAATACGTCGATCAATTCCAATATGAAAATTGTTCATGATTCAGAGTGCGACCGCAGCTCATACAATGGCGTTGTAGGCTTGTCGTTTGCTCAAAGTAAAAATATACGGACGTACATATTTACATATACAAGAATATACTGTATATACCGGACGATAATCGCAAGAAAATACGATTTCAATAATGGAAGGCGGCATTCCATGTTGTCCATTATATTCTTATTCAAATTCTGAATCACAATCTCTTGAATATCAATTGGCGCGCCGTCAGCGAAACCACGAGAGTCGTCCTACTTGCACTCGTGTAAATCGATTTTGAAAGGAAAACAACATACATGTATATAATTCATTCATACATGGCACAGGAATTGTGTGTGGGCATCTTTGATGGCAGCCGTGTGTGATATAGCCGATAATGTAATACTGAAAAAGCAATATGCTCGAAAGAGAAAACCTGTTCTCAACCCAGACTAGGTCAATTCGATCAGTGTTACAAGACAAGAAATCTAAATTTATTCCAAGTAGAAGAAAAGTGCTCGTGTGAATGATTTTGTCGAGGACATCAGCGAGATCAACTGATTTAACAGTTCGGAACATTACCTGGGGTTGTACCTCACACCTACTATATATTTTGTAATCTGGTTAATTATTGACAGTTGATTTAATTCGCCACATAACATGGACATCGCTGACATCACCTGACTGATTTAAATTATTAATTTAGAATTTCAAAAACATAAAATTGTAAGCAAATATGTGAAACAAGCATGAATCATTTTAAAATTTAGCCACAAGTATATTCGTAGTACTACAATTCAACAAAATCGTATTTAATTTCAAAAACGTATTATAATTTAACAAAACCGTTTTTTAAAAGCAATAAATAAATTTCAGACGCGATCATGGCCTCAACAAGGTACTGAAAAAAATAAACACTCATTTTATTCGTATATTCGTGTTGCGCCAATTTGTTGCAAACCGTTGGCAGAAACACCAAGAGGATTTCGCCAGCAAATTTCCATATTACGATCGCTAATAAGCCTCTTCCACCATCACTTTGGCATCATCCCCGATTCACCTTATCGATTTTGGCACAGCGTGAATTATGACTACTACCTAGACGCGGTGGGGTCGAGTGGCTCATACCAGCTACATATTTCAAGCAGACGCATTCGCCTACGTGTGCACAGTGCCAATTGCTAATAGGGTTAAACAACGCAGTGTTCAAATAAGCAGTTATAAAATTTAAAAAAACAATCAACCCAATGAATAAGCCCAAAAACTTGATCCTTGGCGGGATAATAAGGTCGAAGGATTCTGCTTACTTTGTGCAATATAGGATTATAAGGTAAATTACAAACGCTCAACGAATTTAGCGGATTGATTTTCAGCTGCCCTAGATTTTCACAAAAAATTAAAATTCAATCGCATTGACTAACACAGTAAGAAAGATTGCTGGACAGAGGACTCGCAAGAGACACAAATTAAAAAATAATTTGATACGTGGCAAATTTCATATAGGCAGGCACCCTGTACGCATCATGCACGACGCGCTCCTTAAAGTGATGTGTACGTACGCAACCTAAATGCTTTCTAACTGATGGGGAGCAGTTTTAATCCGTTGTAAATGCCCACATAAATACCACCAGACAAGACATCGTTTTTGAAATGGGCTTCACCAACGTTCAACCAGTAACACACATACACACACATACACACAGAGATGAACTTTAAACCGTACACGATGGAGCTTGATATAGAGTGTAATAAACTGTCTAGCATTGTGCTCGCGTCGAGGGGGCGGACAGGCAATCATATATAGAGAGAGAGATGGAGAAGATTGAGAAAATTAGAGGTGCCACTAAATTCCCACAGGTTGGCCGTTACCAGCGCTTAAAATAAACCGTATCGATTGTGTTGTCAAAATGCTGAACATCTCTCGTAGGAGAGAGAGAGAGAGAGCGTGAGGGAACGCGCCCACAACCACCAACGGTCGTTGCTGCTGCACACTAGAGCAGAGCACGCGACAAAAGAGCGAAAATCAAAATTGGAATTTCTGAAATAGAAAAAAAAGTATGCAGCAATCTGAACAGACCCACCGACTGAGAGCATAAAAGGGAGGTGGATATACTACTGAGGGAAAGGGGGTGTTGAACGATGAACGATTTCAGTGATAAAAAAAGATTTATTCCTTCAGTGACCGCATGCACAACACTTAATTGAAATTACAAATTACTTAAAGAAGGTGGGCTATTTATCCGCTTGAGACTTGCTGCCCTGCATTTAAAGGTAGTCTAGCTGTTTGTTTAACTACCTCACTACCGGTGTTCCACTTTTTATTAGTTTTTGCTCGACCATCTTCGCAAGTACTGTTCACACACATGATGTACATACCATATTTCTATGATATGTATACAGAGCATGTATATAGTACATCTTCATTAATCAATATCCCTGAACTTAATATACTCGCAGTCGTATATTACAAATGTTTTACGAAAAACCTAAAGAAACTATTGTTTTAATGGCACTGTACGCCTTCGATTATCGTCCGAGGCAATTACGATCGATAGATTGATCTATTGTTAGATCGATTACCGGCAACACCGTGTATTCCAACAGCAGGTCTATTATTAGCGAACGGAGCGTGCTGCCTTTTGCGACGCCCTTTCTGCTCCCCCCCACCCCCGGGGGGTGCAAATTATAGGGTGCCGAACCCCGTCTTTATGCGCGCAGCAGCAACATTTTTCCAACTTTATCAAGTAAGCCGATGCCCAATTATGGACAATGCCATCAGACTAGTTCTCGTGACTGCAACCAGAGGGGCGTAGGTGGGGTTGAGGGGGGGGGGCTGGCGTTGTAGAAACCGAATTGGGGGTCCAATACTGTTCATAGATTGTTGGGACTATATAGGACACGTGACCCGCCTATTAACTTGCCCGACGCTTAATTACAGCTAATTATACAGGATGCGTGGCAGCCCATCGATAAAAAAAAACTCAATGACTTTGCAGAACAAAAACAATGGCATTCGTGTGTGTCGCGCTTTCTGGCAAACAAATTTTTGGCACCGAGGAACGCCAACATATTAAGCCAGCCCTAAAAAAATTGGCACCGCAGCCGCAATAACACTCAAAATGCGATAGTTGTCGGGTTGCAATTTTTCTGCTATCCAACATATCCTCCAGGGATCATCAACGCAAGCTAGTACAACAAAACTAGGTAAGATTTTTGCCAACAGCCTATCCGCTTTATGACAACATGTCAAGACGTGTTACCTGAGATCAGTCTAAAAGTGTTTAAAAAAAATATCAGTACTAGTGGCAAACAGTAAAAATAATAAATCTGGCTCTGCGATTAAAGACAACACCAATATTTTTGCAGGTTATTTTCTAGATATAGATTGCTCTATACACTACGATAAGATATAGTAAAAAAAAATAATGATAATGATTTCATATATGAATTCTTTTAATCAAGATGATTTGAAACAAGACCGTCACGAAATACCTGTAAGTCTGTCTCTCAAACACCTAACTAAGCAACAATTCACCATAATCTGCTCGTCCAAGAGCTCAGGAAGGTTGGTTCAGGGTCTTCACAAAATACGCGTCTTCTCGAGTCACAAGTCTAAATACGTAGTATTTTTGCGACGCTCAATAGGTGATTAAATGAAAACTTCGCAAAGACGGATATAGGCATATAACCATTAGCAAGCTAAGAACTCCCTCTAGCTCAATTTCAATGTGAACAGCCATATTAGCGCAGCAATAGTTGCCACACTTCTCGGCGATGCCACTGCCGATTATGTGTCGTGAAATCGAGTCCCCCCTCGACCTATTGGTTTTCCCCGGCGACCCCCGCCGTGGGCTCGCCGATGCGCAGGCCGCCCCGCCTTGCTCCTCGCTACGTGGCCCGAGAAAAAGCTATTTCGCCGTAAGCGGATCACGACATGCACAAGATGCTTCATTATAAATTAAGTATCATTAAATGAAGAATGTCGTCTTTTGCCGATATTCGCAGTAAGCCGAGCCGCTAATTTCTTAAGAAATGGATCCTAGTCGACCGGGACCCTCCTACAGGAAGACGTGGCGCCTCCGTCTATCTCCAGCTCTCCTGTTTCGAAAAATATCGATCAATAACTTTCTTTACTGCCCACCTAGGACCCCAGAGTTCAGCAATTCTTACGGACCTTCTCCCACAATATTTTACTTTCGAACGACAGATTCTAACTGCAGGATTAGCCCGAGAATCTATTCTAGAAAACGATAAACATTGCTAGACATGTCGCATTATCAAACTCTGTATTATGGTCCATTCGCGTTTAAGTTAAGGGAAAGTGTATTAATGTACGAGTATTGTTATGTATTTTGTCTCCTTTGCAGGTTTTGTTTTCCCTGAGGAGGACACTAAGAGTTAGCTCCACCTTTCTTAGGATTATCCTATCATTGCCGAACCTTTGATCCTTTGATAAAAAACAACCAATAAACTGCGCTTGCTTTTTTGCAGCACGTACATTCGTACGAGTGTTCCCATTTGCGGATGCTAACATGGTCACACTTCTGTCACAAAATGTAATCGAATCTTGACGTGACCACGCGTCGTCTTATTACGACAGTCATACAATTTTGCAGATGGCAACGCGATGAAAAGCGTAACGCGTCACACAACCGATCGGTTAACGACCATGGCCATGTATTAGTCGTTCACATAGAATTCAGAGGGGGTCGGTTAGAATCGAGACTGCGTTTAAACCGACCAATTTGATTTCACGTAGACGCCTACGTGCACCTGATCCCAGGAGGATGAAGAGCTAGGCGGACGGAAAGGGGGTGGCGGTGGTAGGGGGATGGCGGCTAGCATCGGCGTCGTTGCCGCGAAGTTCTTTACAATATTTTGACAGCAGCGCGTTTCTTTTCAATGGACTTAAATTCCTTTTCTATATACAGCCCTCCCCCCATCTCCAGAAACCTCTTACAAGATCGATGATACGTATCGCCACATGACATGTTTCGTGTGCGAGAGAGAGAGAGAGAGATGGGACGAAGAAGAATTGTGATGGAACTGGTGGGTCAGTGTTAATGCGAGCGAAGGGGGGGGGGGACCTGTACCAGCGAATCTCAGTCAAGGCAGACAATATTTACGACAATGACTGGCGAGGAGTACTCGAAATGTTTTGACTTTTGATTAGTTACCTACCTCGATGTCTATCATGTTTTCTTGTACATAATCATGCACATTTTGTTTAATCCACTACATATAAATATTCTTGAATAACTAATAAATTAACCGTAAACATCAAACGAGGTTATTATGATATCCATTCATACTCGTAATTGCGATTTTACCGAAAATATTAATTACTAACAAACTAATTCGCCAGTAAAGCGCTAATGCTTTATGAGAAACATAATCCAAAAGACAATTGCTGCATGAACGTGTAGAGACTCTATATTGGCGTCGCATTTTAAGAACAATTGCAATATTCAATATAATTTACTGTATACGCTTACAAAATAATATATTTTAATATGTCTATATTTTATTATTAGGTTTTGTAAACACACTAATGAGTTAAACAGGAATTATTAAAGCAAATCGATTAGCGACAAAAAGTAAAGTGATCAAGTTACCGAACGCAAGGATGAATTATTATATTTAACGACTGCTGCAACGGCTTCATTCTAAACAAAGCAAACAGGGAAAAACGGATATCGTCAAATAATCGTCCCCCACTTATGAGTGAGAGAGGTACAGTCGACGAAAATATATAGATTTGTCGTTTACTGTTCTTTCGCAAACAGAGAGTTGGAAGCGTGCCATCGGTCGTAAATTTTAATTGCAAACGATAACAATTGTTCAATTTACGTGTATGTGTATGTGTGTGTGTGTACGTGTCTCACTGTGAATGTGCGTGTGTGTGTGTGTGTGTGTGCGCAGAAGACAGGAAGACAAACAAACAGAATTTTGGCTCATGTGTTCATGACTCGCTCATTGTTGCGACCGATATCGCCAGCCAGCAAAATCGAACGCGGAGAGAGGCCCCAGAATTCAATGAGAAATAAAATTGTAAATCCAATTTGGCAATTTCCACCTTCTATTTATCCGTTTCTGTTTTCTCCCCTCTCCCGGAGGCCCCTGAGAGACCCGCTTGCGGTGACCGCGTCCATTGTTATTGTGATAATGTAGGTTACAGCAGCCCGCCTACCAACGCGAGGCAAGGCCACCCGCGAGTATTGCAATCACGCACTGCAAGACTGCTTTGTGTGATTGCCAACATTCGGGGTAGGCCAATCTGTAGAATGCTTTCAAAGTCCTCAATTCTTTACTAATTCACTCATCTTAGCATAGCCGACTGCCATACGACTATTGTTTTCGCGCTACTTCGGCATTAGAGGCCATTGTGGTACAAATCCTGCTGTTGTGCGAAAGAGAATAACGTCTTGGATCCTTTCTAACCACTTTTTGAACTAATGAAAAATGTATTTCATTAATTTTTTTGGGTCAAGCTACAGAACAATATACACAATTCGTTAAAAAAAGCGCTTGATAATAATAGCACGAATTGGACAAGAACAATAGCATTATTACTCGTATATTTGACAATACTGAATTTAGAAAAATAAAATTCAGGTTGTATTCAAGAGTACAAAAATGTGTGAATAAATGTAATTCATTTGAAACTTAAGGCAATTCTAATGCAGTTATAAGGCATTCAGCCTATAATTTCACTTCTTGACCAACAGAAAGACCACGTAATCCCACAACTAATTGCTAATCACTTGCCATAATCTTTAATGACCATCGACCGTCTAGTGGATAAAGTCTAAGATCGAGGTGCTTGGATTACCGTTCGATTAAGAAATAACCCCATTTCGTCTGAGTCACGTCCATCCGGCATACGATCCGACCTCTCATAAGTAACTCGAGTCCATATTCGCGTCACTCACAATCCAAACGATGATTGACATCGCACTTAGGAGTGGGGCGCAAATTGCAATCAAATGCTTCTTCATAACCGACCACATGTCTACGACGTCTATGGCGATGAATGCTTGAGACTGTTAAGCAATTTCAATCATATTAGATCGCCGGATTGCGACAAGTCTGGCAGCAAAGAAATTCGATTTTGAGAAAAATGTCACGAACCATGCCCGGAATTGCATGAATCATCTGGTCACCAACATTCTCAAGAAATTTCTCGCGTCTCATATCCGATAAGGAAGTGCACAGAATCCAGGTTTTCATATGTCGAGCCAGCAGAAGCTAGAGCAAAAACCAAATATTCGATCAGCGCATTTAAATAAGATAACTTTTAAATTCCGGAATAGACAATTAATTTTTAAATCCATTGTGGCCTGCCTCTACAGCTGCAAAATTGTTCAGGTCTGAATGTTCCTCCTCTATCAAGATTGGTGGTACACCATTGAGGGTGCCACAAGGCGCCTATTATGTCCTAACTTGCGTTTCCCTAATCTGAGCGCTCCCCATGACCGATGAGGTCTGCACCAGTTGACAGGAAGAGGCTCAGATGTCCTTCAGCGTGTGTTAAAGAGTCGCGGGATTTCTGTTGTCAGACATCGGTTTTCTGGTGGACTGTTACCACATTCTGATAGTCACCAATGGCGTCGATGCTGTACGCGCGTCCGGGAGGATATAGTGTTACACGGACTGCATTCAGTTTCGGCCAATTTGCTGGGCGAAAGTGCAAGAGAAATCCGAGAGAGAGACAACGCCGTATTCACGCATTTCGATACAAGACTGTATTCGCTACGTGATGTGAACTTGGGCATATAGTTTCAGTTTCACTTTGAAACTTTTTTTCGACGTTAGAAAATCTCCTTAAGTATTAAGAATGTACAGAATCTTCCTGTTGTGATCCGTCACTTCAGTGAATTCATCATCATCCTCATTTAATGATGATTTTGAGTTAAAATAAATTAATTGCGTACCAGCATGAATTTAAATCAATTGGTATTAAGCGGGGCCCCTTTTATTTATTTCAAGAAGTATTTCTTTGAATGAACAATGTCAGCAATTCAATTGTGAAATAATTTACTACGACAAGCATGATCAATTTACTCAAAATATCTCTGGAATGAGAAATTAAAAAAAAGCTTTTCTGCCTTCAAAATCAATTTTTAAACTGGATACGAAAATCAATAAAGTAAACGACAACATATTGAATATTAATAAAAAGAGTTAAGGATTGGCACACAAAACGAAATCTTGAATCTTAGTTATTGATTTCTCTAAATTTGAATATAAACGTTCTATTAAAGGAACCCAGGCGTTTCCCATCGCGTCGATTGTCAAAAGCGTCTTATGATTGGTTTTAGTCGCCATCTTTCTACATATCCCATATATGAAATATGGCGTCCCCGCTTGCGTGTCTCCCTGTAAACACGTACGAAGACAAGTGCGTCACATAATAGCAATAAGGCAGGTGGATGCTCACTGCAAACAAAGAGCGGGTATAGAGAAAAAACTACTCGCTACTAAGTAGTGGTTGGCTGCAGTGTTAAATGAACTGCTACTGTTGACACAAAACAAAAATACTCGACAACAACTCCAGCACTGAACAAAGGTAGAGAAGAGAAGAAAAGAGTAGACACAAATTGACGAGCGAGCTGCGCAGGCGCAGATCGACCCGATCGCTTCTTCCTATGCAAGACGATTAACAAAGGAATCCGCGGAATCCCTTTATCATTTTCTCGGTACGTCACAATGTCGGCCAATCACGATCAGCTGACATTTATCTTTGAGCATAGAAAAATTAAAATTCTATGTAACGCCATTAATTTTGAATTGTTAATTTTAATGCATCAATAGTGAATTTGTTTAAATTTTTTTATTCTTTCGTTAAACGAGCCAATATCATACAGCCCATTCAAGTGTAAATCAGCATGTGCGTTTCATGCACTGTGATGGGCATATATTTTATAAGGGATTCACGGCGACGGGTCGAACCCCCAGGAGGCGACCCAAGCCCAGCTCGCTCCTCGTTAAATATATATAAAAAAACGGATTTTAGTGTGAGCGACCCGTGGTGCATACTTACGTCCCGTAAAAGGGTGCACAAGTGTGGGGTGGGTGGCAGCGGCAGGAGGGGACTGCTGTTTCGGTTTGCTAACCTTCGTATTACTCTTAGCGAATTCCAATCGGATAGTCTGAGGCATGTCGGGATCGAATCGAACGCCCTGCTGCAAAGAAAGACAAAACCATCACTAATATCACGTACAACAGTTACAAGGTCCGCTCAACCAGCACACAAAAACGTACACTAAACCTTTGGAGCGTCTATCTACCCACAGAGAAGTAAGAATTGGGCACAATAATCGAGTAATGGCTATTAACAGGCTTAATTGCCTTAATAGCGTCCCGTGTTTTGTTTCTTTTGCACAGAAGATTTGCCAAACCGAATTAAAATTATCGGATGAGTTCATTAATACAATTTTTAGGTAAGTATACTCAATAAAAATAAGCACCCATTCCATTTCGGATTATCCTGTGTGAGTAGAGACCATTGTTAGTACGTTTAGTGCAAATTTTGCAATTGGTGGCGACACAATCGTTGAAAACACAATAAACAAAACACAAGTACACTGTAACCAAAACGATAGACACGATTTTCTTAAATATAAATTAAACAAATCTTCTCTTATTTTTACTTCTACTAATCATCTCTACTTATTTGATTTTATAACAACGTTGATTGCGATTTCTCAACTCGCTCAGCGAATCAAATACATTTTTTGTTAAGGTGTAGTTCAAATTCTGAATCGCTCACGGATATGTGTCCCCACATACCAAAAATGGGGTTTAATAAGGACGCGAGCTTGCCTCAGTTTACAAGACAAGCTTTTTCGAAGTCGATGTACATACGAGATATGCCCGGTATAAATTTCAATACGAGCAACACAGGACGGGTAATAAATTATTTTTTACATCCATTTTTATCGCTTTTATCTAGAAACGCAATTCAGCCTTGGAAATTTGCCATCTGGGACACACTGTTTGGCGACACACCTTGTGTATGAGGGGGTGGGGGTAAGAGAGATCATAGGGGGGCGACGTGAAATCTGAGACAATACATCAGTTTTTATTAGCGACATATACTTTAACGCAGTCATGCCATAAAAGTGACACGGACGCTGCCACTAAAACTATTGATATTTAAACTGTGCCACCATATAGCGAAATGGTAGAGTCGACTTGTGAAAACTAAACCCTTCAAGGCACAGTCAATTCCAACTTATATTCGTATTATAATCTTGGTTGTATTGCTTTGAATTATTCTATCAATAAATCTAGACAAGATATCAAATTCGAAATATAATACATCCAGGTGCTCCAATGCAAGTAACCATACAAATAATTCTAAGATGTCAACATTGCCACCTAACCCAAATCGTTTAACCCAAATTAAAAAATTTCAAAGTCTGTGTGACTCATAGCGAAATTCGTCAAAATTATCTGAAAATTACAAAATTAGTTGTCATCGCTTCATGACCCCCAATATAACGGAACAAATGGTTTCGAGGAGAACTCATTATTTTGTAAGGACCACTTTGCCCTTGAGTTGATTTGAAAACATTTTCATGACATTTCCTTTTAGACGTTTCTATTTTCGTTTCGCGAAGCATAACAACATATAAACTGAATATATTCCAGTACATTAAGGTAAACAAGTGTAGAATGTAGGCGGGTGGTCCTCCCTCTCGCGCCTGTCACGTGATAGTTTCTTCGCCAAATTGAATATCTAGCCGCGATCTTTTGGCAGGTACTTTCGCCTCGCCTCGCCAAAAATCTCTCTACGCCAACTGAGTAATTAACAAAAGAAAGTAATTAAGCACAACAACTGTTTGCCATTGTTGCCTCTCGCGCGACTTCAAGTGGTCCGCCAGTGTCTCTCACTGTTATTTGCAAGTACCAAATCTTGCACAATTGAATATTACTGGCACACACGCTATACAAAATTCCAAGACTCTAAACCTAGTTCCTTAATAACCAACTATTGGATTATGGCATCCTAGAGTATTTATATATTGAATTAAGTGAAACGTTGGTGTTTATCCTTTATAAATGTTTCAAAAACTGTACTGCAATCTTGACTCCAGGAATTTATTAGCATTTTTATTACCGACAATTCGATCTTATTGTTACTAACCGTTAGGTTCTTGGCATCCTGCACAAGGTTTAATCCATGTACAAAAATAAAACTATGGATCATCGCTCACACAGTTTGTCATATGACATACTTAAGTCGTCAAGTCAAATCGCGAGGTCTTAGGAGGACACCGTCTTCTTTTCGGTAATCCGGAGATTTATAGATTCCTGTGAGGGAATGGCGAGCAAAAAAAAAAAAGTCGTAGTTTTGCCAATATATTTGCAGTTGCGCATAGAAAAGCCCGACTTGCAAATCGCCAATCGTTATTGCAATTGGGGGAGAACCTGTCCGTAGGCCTTTTGAAAAGAGGGCAATAGTCTCTGCGACGTTGTCGACGGGATGAGCGCTCCCGTTCGGATACGGTCAGCAAACGTCACGCCGTCGATCGTTACACTATTGGAGCCGGGCTAACGGCATCCCCACACGCCAAGAGGGATCTCGGAAAAGCACATTGACATTTGAGAGACGCCAGCTCTATGGGGCGATCACCTAAATCCTTAATCGCGGGCATGACATCGCCATCACCGTTGCCTATACCTCGTTCACATTGACTACTCGATCTCATCCGCAATTTCTCTATTTCGAACGTAACACATGCTTCCATATTGTAACACCGCATTCGAAAATAAAGTTCAATTCTGCAAAAGTGATAAACTAAGTATCTGCAATTACGGAAAATTCCAAAGTTCCTTTTTCGCTGTTAAACTGTTACTGGTGATCTTAAATTGTTGAAAAATTAACTTATACCAAATTGATCAAGGCTTAAAAAATCAAGCATTTCAGCATAAGATATGATGACAGGTTCTTCTATTTTCTTCTTCTGCCGTCTACAGCCTTAAACGTAGATAGTCTCAGATCGATTCGCAGGTCGTTACTGTTCCTGAATCCCTGAAATGACCACGCCAACATGTACGAGAGATCCCCCATAATAGCAGAGACTATATAGTGGTGCCCTCCCCGCTCATTGCCGCTCGACGGTAAATCGCGGCCGCCAATGATCCGCCCCCGTCGCCCGGACGCACTCAAGCCGCAAGTGCAGTCGCTGCCAGCCGCCACTCGGACGCGTTGAAAGGGCGGGGGAGGAAGACTACACCTATAATAAATGTCCTTCGAGCACCCACCTTTTCATATGCGTCGCGCAAAACCTAGCATATAAGAAATTATTGGTATTTATGATTTTCTCGTGAGGATCGGGCGACGTCGTCAAGAAAGTCGGTAAGAACAGCTCACCCATTCCAATACACAAGTCTCACCAATTTAAATTGAATAAAATAAATTTTCAACGAGAAATGTATGCATATATACTTATAATTTAATTTTTCTATTTTCAGATTCCTAAAGTCTACAGAGCTTTCCTATCAACGCTAAAGTGGATGTAACGACCACTTCTGCTCCTTTAATTCGAAGACAAATTTCGACAGCTGGGATCGTGACCAAACATCTTTAAGCGCCATCTAGCGAGCAACTTGACCACTTGGGTTAGAGAATTAAGAAAGTTGTTTTGACCACAATCAGCCCCACAGCATTGACGAAAAGTGAAGGTGTCCTGAAACGTAACCGATTATTTTTATTGCTTAAGAAGTATGTGGTGGTTATTGGTGGCCTAAACATTTATCTTAGGAATATTCTACGCGAAAGCAGTGCCAACTGATGGCAATGTCTTCCGGATTCAACTCTGAACTGCGTCCATCGTTGATTTTCAGAGCACCAGGTTTTTCAATTTCTGACAAGTCCGTCTATTTTGCTGTTTAGCTCGACGCATTTATGCATCGCCGTTCATCCGACTGAAATCTGCCATCGTTCTGAAGTCACACCTTTAATCGGTCGGTTGGTGAGACGTGGCGAATTGGGCGTTTTCGCTAGGAGGCTTGCGCGCAGGTCCTAGAACCGTCATACGAACGTCAACGTCACGCTGCCCCAGTAAATGTCAAAATAATTTTAGCCGAAAAAAGATTTCTGCGGAACAGTCGCCCGGCTTACGCGTGAGGGCGGGCGTAGAGCAGCTTAGCGTTCGTTCCAAGCCATTGTGCGCCCGGTCCACGCGGAAGTGCGACCAGCAACAGCCGAGAGAGAGAGAGAGAGATGGGTGGGGGTGGGCAGATAGGCCGTTGACGGTGGAGATGAATGGGATGGCGTGAACAAAGGGCGTGGCACGAGTGACGTTTCTCAACGACAGGGTCCTCATGAGACCGGCTGCTATGGACAAATTAAGTTTCATTTCAACAGAAAGGCCTGCGGAAGATAATAACTTTTACAAAAAATAAATCTACAGAGCCTATCAAAGGTGTCAAAGGTGCTTAAAAAGTCATAATATTTTACCTTCCATTTATTATATTCTTCAACAGAATATGCCAAAAATTATCCCAAAGCACTCAAACATCTCTTAAATCTCAAAAATAAAAATATCGCAATATTCCTATCACTTTGCTTTGTCACCACTTGATCAATGTAAATAATCCTCAAAATAAATTGCTGGGCCAAACAAATAATAACTTCTACAAAAAATAAATCTACAGAGCCTATCAAAGGTGTCAAAGGTGCTTAAAAAGTCATAATATTTTACCTTCCATTTA
>JAQGBY010002587.1:0-22352 GCA_034698785.1 Mycogona germanica | reverse complement strand
TCCCCCTCGCACAGTGCCTAAGCACTATGAGGGGGACGTAACGCCTGTAGTGCGGTTGACTACAGTTGATTGGAAACTAAAAAAATTGAAAGATATATATTTCTAAATACTGATTTTCAAAGAAATTTTAAATTATTTGAAAAATATAAGCGTTCAAACTAGTCTTGAGTGGTAAAAAAGAGATTTTTCTTAGACATAATGACCAAAGTGGTTCTACTATTTCTTGATGGCGTTTCTCTTTCTGGATCCAATTCGTGTGCAGGTTTCGGAAGCGTCGGCACCTTCTTGGAGGGACCCATTTTGGGAGCCATCATCCAGCGTTTCAGGTGGGACGGCATGGCCGTCGCCCTTGTCCTGCTATCGAGCATTGGTACGCTGTGCTCCTGGCGCGCCAGCAAAGTTTACGCCAAAACTATGCACACCAGAGTTGGCGGATCTGTTACTGTCGAGTAGAGGGCGGAAACCGCTAGTGCCACGTTACGTCGTACTATAGCCTCAATCGATGTTGAGCTTTGACTGAATTTTGGGCAGAGGAAATATTTTCTGAAGGAAAATTCGTTTATCGACGAGTCTCTCCAACTGCCTGATCAATTTCTAGGTAACCGTCTAAAGCTCTATATTGACAAAAATGAATTGAAATCTAGTCGCACAATGGAATCCAAAGTCCATTTGCCCAAATTATTGCCAACTGATTATTAGTAATGATTTAGAATTGCAAGTTATGGATTGTATGCTACGCACTCTCACAATTGGATTCATCCGAATCATTAGATGATGTGATGCACATTTTTTTATTGACGCTGTCGCCTGTTGTAGGTCTAGCTTAACAGGGTTGATGCTTGTTTTAAAAACTGTCACTTCAGTTTGTTGTTACGTTTATGAGCAATTGCATTGAATGGAATACCAGATATTTTTATAGTTAAAATAAATGAACCAATCAATCACTTGATTCGTGAATTTCATCATCATATGATAAATCTGGTTATAGTTTCACAGATGATCGCTGAGATAGTTTTGTGATGCAAATAAATCTGGTCGCACAAGGTCGTATTAACAGTTCAAATAACGTGAGTGACGTCAAGACCTTATTTCAAACATGGCAAGTCCCCAGGCAATTCTGAACTTTCAATACTTTTCAACTTTCTAAATTTATTTCACAAACATATTTTCAAACAATAAAACAATGATTTTCAAATGAAAACATTAATCAAGAAATAAAATTGAGCTTTTAAGCAGTTTCTGTGCATGTGATAAGACAATCGCGAAATATCAATGACTTATAAAAGATTTTAAAAAAAGATTAGGAATGTAGTATTGCACTACATATTTTAAGACCCTCTATATCAAAATGAGAGTACCGTTCAAAATATCACAATTTGCTCCCTATTTAATTTTTTAAAAAATAGTTTGGGAGGTTGGCATCACAGAGAATAAGTCGTTGGACAATTATGCAAAAAAATAAAAATAGCTCAATTGCGTTTAAGATTGAGCAATCTTAGGAATCAAATCGTTCACGCGTATAATTTGATACTGTGAATTAAACTTTGTACTAAAAAAAAAAAATACACCGGATTTCAGGCTTCAAATATGTAGTGAAGAGCACAGCAACACAGCAGCACCATCAAAGCAGTGTTCGCATATTCCAGGAAACGGACTTTGGGAGCCACGTCTCCTTGTCTGTACCAATAAGTCTTGAGGGGGGAAAAATTTCAATGAAACACATGATTTTAATTCAACATAAAAAAATAGTTAATTTGATTCCGATTAGGCCTTAACCAGTACGCACCAGAGTCCAATGACTGAATCCAAGGAACAGTAAACAGAATGAAAAATAAATGTTGGTCCTTTTTGAATACGCAGTTCCGCCACCGGGCTTGATGAAGGCACACATTAAAGTGACCTGCGAAATAGGAATCGACATGATACATTAATGTTTTGAGACGATACTGATTTTGGACGTGGGTACATTAATGTAACTAGAAGGTAATTTTCAAATATAAACAATACCAAATTTGAATTTCTTACTACGATAAGAAGTGCTGGTGTCACTACAGTCACCCATTTTGAAATTGTGCCCTGAAATATAAAAAACAGGCAAGTTTGATTTCGCCTCTTAAGACAACCAGTGCCGGATTAAGCCCTGGGGTGGTCCACTAAGGCCGTCACGGACCTCAAGCTTCCGCCCCTTTCCACCAGAAGAAAGGAACATCGACTCAAACTCCTTTTTTCCATCGAACGTCACCTCACCACCCTTGCCCCGACCAACTTTTTTAAACTGGTCAAAAGACAAGGAACAGGTCACTCCCTCAAACTTGAAACAATTTACGCTAAAAGCAACTACGCCAAATTCTCCTTCTTCCCCAGAAGTATTAACGATTGAAACAGTCTCCCCAAGAACTAGTACAATCCCCTCCTTTAAATCTCGGCAGCGGGCTGTCCGCACGTGGCCAGCCTGTTTCAAACTTCACTAAGATCCTGCAACTAAGTAAATCGCCATAATGCCACGGCGCGGCGATAATTTTATCTAAATCTAAAATCTACAGAGTATATTGACTTTTAAGCATATGTTTCGTTTCTTTGAGATCATTCTTTGAGATAATTACAATTGATCTTTTGTCGCTGGGCTGCAGTCTTATGGTTAATCCGGCACTATGGACAAAATTCTTAAGAGTTGAAGATTACACTGGAGGTAGCAGCTACCGAAATTGTATATGCTTACTGGTGGAGCACCGACTGGAGCTCCTTCGAGCCTTCCCATGTTGTTGTAATTTTGCTGGCGGTGGCGGTGAATGTCATAAGGTGCCGGTGTCGGTTGCTGAAAATGGCCAGGCATCGACCTATTCCCCTCAAGAAATGTAGGAGTCGGTGTGGCATACTGCTGATATAATGGAGCGTTCTGCTGATTTGATGGCCGGTATTCTTTGTATACAAACGCGTTCTGCGGGACGTACTGCTGGTAAGATGGTGGCGGCGGGACGTACTGTTGGTAGGATGGTGCTGTCTGAGTGTAGTTGGTCTGGGGCGGATTGTAGTTGGTCTGGGGCGGCTTGTAGTTGGTCTGGGGCGGCTTGTAGTTGGTCTGGGGCGGCTGCGGCTTGCTCCTGATCGAACAATCGCTGGTCGAGTGCCCGCCTGCGCCGCAATATCTACAGCTCCTCTGTCTGCGGCTCTTGTACAACTTCCGGTGGATTTCGGCTTGCGGCTGTTGGCGTGAATCTCGAGCGGTGGCCTCCAGTTTCTGCGCCGTCACCAACAGCTGATTGAAGGACATTTTCTGGTAGAACACCCGGGCACGACCGCACAGCTCGGCGTAGGTCAGCGCGGCCGGATTGACCGGCTTAGCCAGCGACCGCAAACGTCGGAATCCCTTCGGACCAACCTTGTGTAGGAGGTGGACAACCTTGAGACGGTCGTCGGTCACTTCCAGCGAGGCCAGGAAGTGGTCGAAACGCTCCACGTACATGGTCCAGGCGTTAGGGTCAGTTTTCAACGTTTCCTCGTCAAATTGTTCCATGCCGTTGATAGATGACATTCTCTTCGTTCTATGCTCTGGCTATCGACTGAATAGTTTCCGCTCCGACAAATAATATCGATGGCAGGATTCAAAGCATCTTTTGTTTTATTTTGTGAACTGCTGTTGTACGTGGCCATTGGCTTGTTTTTATAAACAGCTTGTCAGGGATTTCCCCCTCGATCACGTGACCTAATCTAAACAATCGCATATCGCATGGAGCGCCACCTGGCAGCAAACTCGCTAACCTCAAGCAGTGCGACACTTCAGCGGTTCCTAAACTAGACAGTGACATTTCAGCTTGAGCGATCGTATTAAAAAAAGTCCGTATTTGAAAAGATAAACATTTAAAAATGGCATCTACATTTTTATGCAGATTCATACAAAAAATGAACAACTTGATCAATAAAATAGGTGTTTATTTGTTGACAATCACTTCTCAAAATCATGAGAATTTGCACAATATTTCAAGTACAATTTTTTTTGGAATATTTAAATTAGTAGAGATATAAATTGTCAACAAGTTCAAACTACTAAAATAATCACTTGGATCAGACAAAAATGTGCAGATATCGCTTGTATCATGCTTGTATCGTATTGTAGCATAGATAATCATGCTATTTTAACAAAGTGCCTCAATTAGGGGAACAATAAAAATGAACCTCTGAAGCATATTTGAAATTAATTAAAAAAAATTGAAGACAGACTCTGCGAATGTGCTGCTTCATTAACTACAACGTGAAAGCTTCAATAGAAAAATCAGAACACCACGAAATAGGCACAAGAAACATATCTCTCTAATAAAATGCACAATGAAATCTCATACAAGAACGCCTCCGGTCCAATTTATAATATACAAAAAATTCAACAAATGTACAGAATTGGTCAATACATGAGCCAATCGGATAAAAATGATATTAGTGAGTTATTCGAAGTCAAATCATGCTATTCAACTTGGACAGACACTATATATTTTGAAAAGTTGAACCGAATTTTAACTAAAATACGAATACTTTTTAAAGTTTGTTAAGTCACGTATGGGAATGATTGAGAAATATGTCCCCCCGCACCTTCCTTCCAGGCTTATCCAACAAAATAATTCTTTGGTAACCTGCCTAATCATCGTGCCTGGAAAATCGTACAAAAACAATCACATATTTTTTTCTGGCCTGCCAAAAACCCAAAAACTGTAAATTTCAACGATTAAGTGCTAAAGACTCAAATTTATTTTTGAAGAATGTAAACTATATCGAATGTAAACTCGGGAGAAATGTTTTCGTCATAGACTAGAAGGTCGAGACATCAGATTTAGCCGTTGTTAATTGGCATAGTGTGTTAATTCGTGAAGAATGCATCCGTTTCGACTGTCTCGCGAATCTGCTAGTAAAGGTGCTCAAGTGGAGGTGTTAATAGTGAAGCGTCGGCTGTCCAGTAGAACTCTCAGGCGTCGAATATGTAGAGAAGAGCGCAAATACACAGCATCAGCATCAACAGGGTATTGACGTATTTCAGATAACGAAATTTGGGATCGATGTCGCCTTGCTTGTACCAATAAACCTGGACGAATATTTGAAATGAAAGCGTTATTCAGAGAGCCATGTTTTAACCTCACAATAAAATACCACACCAGTCTAACAACAGTGAATCCATATACGACTGAAAGCACACTTTAAAAAGAATACATGTCAATTGAAGAACCACTGTAGAATACTTACCAGAACGAAGTGTGAGAGTCCGAGAAAGAGCAGACAGAAGGCAAAATAAATATTGGTTCCTTTGGAATGTCCGCCCTCACTCTGGGGTCGAATTAAGGCACATAGGAGGGTGAGCTGAAACAATTAAAGATAACAAAAAATTGGATTACATGTACATGCATGCGCACAACACGAAACAAGGTTTAAACAAGTCTCATTTTCTGACGTTCTCTTACTATAATAAAAACACTTGTTATTCCAACAGTCAGCCAGCCTGAAATTCTGCCCTGAAATGAAATAGAAGACACTTATTAAAAACAACACAATTGTTTGACTGGAAGCAGATGGATCTTTTTCACCAGTCCTTTCAGAGACGTGGCAATAACTAATCGCAGTTTCACAAGCACCTGCAGGGATGACAGTAGCACCTGTACATTTTTGCCTTTTGCGTACTATGCGTGGTGCGTCTCCGTAAAAGTGCGGTGAAGTGAGTCCTGACTCACGCGACTCAGCATTTGCCGCAAATAGTTGGCGAAATCGTGGTCATAGAGTACAGTAAAAAAAGAAGAGGTCTTACCCACATTGTCGTCTGACCAAAGAGTGGCGTTTCGTTTTGTTCTATCGCAGAGTATCCATCCATTTTTTTGTTAACGACGACGGAGAGACTCAATGTCAAAATGAAGTAATTAAAATTCCTCCAGTCTCGTTAGACTCATTCGCGCACAAGGGCCTAGTGCCCCAGATTAGTCAAGTTCTCGTGGCTTTCTCCGATTTCCAGTCGAATCATAGACAGCTGTGAGACAACTAATGTGCAGGCACAAGTAACCGTTCCAATTTCGACATATAAATTGGGTTGAAAAACTTTGTAACAACTCCAGGAGACATAAAAGTTCAAAGTATCAAAATCGTGTCAACAACCCGTTCACATGATACAGCTGATAGCGATAAATGAATCCGATGGGCGATATACTATCGATAAAAAATTCAGCACAGCTCAAGGAATACAGGCCATTCCGAGGGTCATTTAGGGGGAACAAAACGGGTCGGTCTGTGATGTGTCTGTCCATACTGATTGCGGGTTGAATGCGGATGAATGCATCCGAGTTGAATTGGGTTGTAATCTGCAGTCTGTGCTGCCATCTGGTGGCTGGATATTTTTATAAGACTATTGTTCGACTTTGCAATCGCAAAGAAATATTAAATCCCCCATGAATATCTAAAATATTATCTAATTACCAAATATGTAAAGAAAAAGTAGTTTTATTGATTTATTAAAACATAAAAATGCATAATACAAATTAAACAATTATATGCGTTTGTAGAAAGCAACATATTAGTAATTGGCTTTGCAAAAACCAAATTAAAGGTAAAAAAAGAAATTAGGGTTGTTGATGATTGCACCCATAAAATTGTTGCGTTAGCGTCCTAGCGGATATTTTGAAGACTGTTAATCTCGAGTAAATATTTGAATAAATGCGAATAATTCTATTAGTTTTTATATGATATAAAATGAAACCGAATGTCCTCCGAAGGCGTGGTGACCGGTAAGAGCAATATTTTTCAATCTAGTTGAATTGTAAAATTACAGGGGGCGTCTACCGGTAGGCGTGGAGGGGTGTTGGTAGCTTTACACAAGAGCGACGCATACGACGAACCATTATCTGCGACACCAAATACGATCCTCGAAAACGGTTGCTTGTAGATTGATAATTGACAAGCAAGTGTTCATAAGGCTGGATTGTTGGGACCCCAGTCTAGGTGACACAGGCAATTAATTGGTTCCCTTATCAGGTTGGTTTCTAGGCGTAAACAATTGTTTTAAATTTACTAATCGGCCGTTAGACTCATAGTTTGCGAAAGCTCGCATTTTTTATTTTGTTCAAAAAACGATACGATTTTAGAATATTTGCAAAAAAGTTACCCAAATCAATTTATATTTATGTTACAGTTGAAGATAACCTTAATATCTGTTTATTTTCGCCAAATTCTATTTTGAAAGAATCTAGAAAATATAAACTGTTTACTTACTTTCATTTAATGTAAGAAATTTGTTGGTTCTGTATTAATGTACATGTGTGTTTCTCCCATCCATTTTCAGTGAGTCTGCTTTAAATTTGGAAAACGAAGATTCGACCTTTCTTGACCCTGGAAAATTGAGATGGACCTTTAGTTTGGTAAGAGTTGTGACGTTTGTCTAATGTTCTATTTTTTATGTTAAACCTGTTAGTATCGACATGTATTTTATTTGAGAAACTACTTGGTTCCCAGTTCTGTGCATTCTGTGCATTAAATTTTATTTTACTATTTTATTTTTATATTATTATATTAAATTAACAAAACATTAAATGCAATCTGCAGTTCTTTTCACTGCAAATCTTTAAGCAACGAAATACTCTTAGCTGCACAATTTGATCTTGGTTTTCTTATTTGCGGAATGACCAACATAAATGCCAGCAACATGGCTCTATTTTGTGATATTTCTTTTCTACGTTCTCTTAATATGCCAAGTCAAACTTATAGTCTTGTTGGACCAAATAGATTTTCATCTTTCACCCTACTCTCTCAAGATTAAAATGTAATGCGCTGTCGTAACAACTTAGTTGTTTTTCTTCTACTTTCATCAAGCGTACTATATTTATTTTCGTCGAAAAATCATAAATATTTAACACATTCCGTTTAGCTTCAAGATTTGGATTGATTTATATTAGTTTCGTCGAATTGATACATTATTTTTTTACGACGTCCGAGAAGCCAATATGTCGCAGGCAAAACAAAAAGAAAAAAAAGAAAAAATCTCCCGGTCGACTTGGGCTGTTTACGCATGAAGTGACCACATTTAGGACAAATAAAATTTGATGTCCGTTTTCCTCCCTCTCCGGTGCTAACCCTCCTCCCCCCCTCCCCATCGTCTTACCCGCACCAACAGTGTCTTGTTTCTGGGTATTAATTTCGAGTGTCGCTTCTGGCGAAGCTCACATGGTTGGCCGACCACCTGTGAGTAGCTCTAGGCGCTTGCTCTCTCCATGTGTTCAATGACTCAGTAAAATTGAATTGGCCGGCGGAAAGGGACATCTTGTTGGCCGACAAATTTCTCGAGCTTCCTAAGAAGACCTTCGTAAATTGGGGCCGTTATTTAATATGTGCGGGGCTACTAGGAATCGAACGAAACTGCTAATATCTGATAGCATTACTCTCTCGATGTTTGCGGGATGCATAGCAGTTCTTTGATGGTTGAGTGCCCCGCGTGTGCAAGAAGTAAATAGTGGAAATTTATTTTTCTGGGAATTGTTTTTGTGAGAATGTATGTGGCTGCTTCACTTGTACAAAGGCTCTGTATAAGGGGTACTTGGATATCAGGAAAAATTTTGACTAACGAAAAATAGGAAAGATTATTTGTCAAATAAAAAAGAGGGAGCGGTTAGCACAAGATCAGGCTACCAATATTTTAATGAAAAAATAAAATGTTGGTGAAATAAATATTTGCAAAAGTGGTTTGGCAATAAATTTAACTAGAACCATATTCGGGGATATGACCGTAGGGTAAATGTGCATTGCTCCACATGGGAATTGTTCCACAATTTCACCAGGATAAAATAGTGCCGAAGCACTGCTATATCTATCTAACTTTCAACGTTTTGCTTTTTTTCGGCAAAATGGTCATTCCCCAGGATATTTAAAACGGATCAGGAAGCGTTGACGTAAATATAATTTCATTGAAACTAAATGTCAAGTGGCACCATTTTCTGCATTTCCGACTTGTATTATGTCTGTAACCAATATTAGTTTTTCGTTATAAATGTTAAGGCCGATGTCAAATGGGCTTGCAGTCACAATGTCAGCTATATGTAGAGTGATTACTATCTTACAATGAATAGTTTTCGCGGAACCCTGCACCGGCGATGTATACACTTCAGTTCTGTCGGGTCTCGGCGCCGGCCTTTCGGCACTTTCATTCCTGGAATATTTCGTTTGTCGATTGCGTCAAGCCGGACGCAGGCTAGTGGAAAGCTAATATCCGGCCAAACAGTACTAGTTTCTGCGATGGCCGAGTGTTGTCAGTCGGCAGAATAAATAGTCACCTGCGCCTTGAAGGGACTGACGCTTTTAACCGAATTGGACTGTCACAGCGGACTACCATGTCTACCAATCGTGTGACGTCCGCGATTTGTCAGGATGCGTGGCTAGGTCAAACAGTTTGCGACCTAAGATGTACTTGCAATTAATTGGATGGGTTGACCCCCCAAAGTTTATTTATTGTTTAGTATAAATTTCACGCGTCCAAGAATTTTGAATTTAGTCAGATAGGCGCGTTACCCACGACTAAATTATATTAAAAAAATAATCAAGTAGAAGAGTCCTCAAAAACTTAGGAAATGTGATCCCTTTAGTGGTGAAAAGGGGTATCGTGTGTCGTTTAATGGTTAGCGTGTCGAACTGTTTCTCAAGATTACGGGTTCGATTCCCGACAGAGACCTTCGGAATTTTCGGGGCGAGAGAAATTCCTACGCACGCCCTCCCTCGGAATGGAAGTAAAGCCGAGAGACCCGTGCTTGTACGATTTCAGGTACACATTAAAGATCCCTACTTTGGTTTAGGATTAGACTTAGACTAGGCAAAATTACCAGGTTTTTAGGGGGAGGGAACGCTGGTGGATCTCCTTAACAAATAATTCAAGTAAGGTGGTGAAAAAATTAGCTGCCCGCAAGGTTTCCCAAGCTTCATGCTCTGCTTTTGAGTTAATGTTGACTGCCGCCCCTGAGAGGCAGCAATCACACAGGTCAACCATGCATTGCGTGATTTGAAGGCGATAGTTTGAGGAGTATTAGTAACGAGGACAATATAGGGGCGAAATCAGTTCCTTGAATCGCGTGGAAACACTCAGTTCTCCGATGTGTTAACTTTAGCGATGGAGGAAGGCGGGGGTCGGTTCATATACCGATAGTACGCCTGGTAGTTGTGTGTGTGAGTGGGAGGGAGGGAGGGAGGGAGGGATGTGTGTCTCAATTAGCACCAATGCCCCATTTCCGTTTGCCCCACGATCTAATTACCGGCCCTATCGTACAATGCGTTATTTTTCTGTGCGTGCAACGGTTCCTTGACAACCTGTTTTTATAATCGTCACATGACAACCTCATTTTTATTGGGACTTGAAACTATTATGAGGAGACGGAGGAGGGGTAGGGGGAAGGAATTAAATGCTAGGAGAAATGAAGTGATGCTGTTTTCTGTAGACAACAATAACAACTCGCTACACATCCCCTTGAGATCACCTTCACGATTAAAAACTAAATGGAAATCAGCAAGATGGCTCGTTCGTTTTCTCACCCTCCAAGCGCGCGTGGCAGCATCGGAGAATCTACTGATTCTACCGTGTGATTATTCTTTAGCTTCAAATCTATGGATGTTGCGCTCTTCCACAAGGTGGTGCTCATTTTGTTAATTGGGGAATGAACGTATGAATCCACAATCACCCCTTGGAGCATGTTAAGGGCAATAATTGTACGTAAAACTATCGATGGTTATCCGATCATCGATGAAGTGAACGTAAATATCACATAAATATCTGGTACACGCCATCAGCGGAGACGATCTGTCGCCGGCTGCCCTCCGTGAATCTAAGCCCTCCTCATAATCTCATTTTACTTTACTTATTTACAGCGTTGAGGTCCGTTAAAGGTCGGGTCTCAGGAGGATACATCCAGGCTCTTTCTGGGGGTAGGGAGGTTCACGTACATATCATTGACCGTGAATTTGAAACGGAAACGTTTCTAGTCTTACCCATTCTTTGTTTGCTGCAAAAATCTACAGTAGATTGACTACGGGTATATCCGGCTACGTCACACTGGAGTGAATTGTTGTCAATATTTTAGTAGTACTCTGAGATATTAATTGAATAATAATCAAAAATTCGAGATCTAGTGTGGCTAATGACGCTGGGCGCTCGAATATTCAGCACCATTTTGGTCAAGTGGAGACGCCATATTGGGATTTTCCGGTGAAGCGATAGCAATTAAAACTTCAACGACCGATATCTTAAGAAATACTCAAAATCGAGACCTCAAATAATTTGCACTCAACTACAAATTTGTGGAACTATCTACAGCTCAAATTCGATTCAATTTCGTTAAGTCGTTCTCATATGGTTGAATACGCAAACCAGAATAGGTAATCTTAACCATCATCGATGCTGTTTGTCTTATTTTCTAAAATCAAAAGTAAAAATAATTTTTTCGATTTCAAAATAGCATCCGGATCCCAAATAGTTTTAACCCTGACAGGGTTTACAATTGCTGCCAATTTCTGAATAGGCTGTGATTAACGGTACGCTATTTTTAAGATAAAAAAAGAAACTTAGGCAACCGATCTTATTTGTTTATGTCTAGGTGCGTTTGTTGTGTTTTTGGTTGCTGCTCTGTCGCCATCACACGTTTGCATCACGCGTTGCGTGATTCTAAATGCTGTTTTTGCCACACGCAGGCACACGATGACTGCGTCACATCAAGCAACACGCGACATATGAAGCCAATTAAAATATATGGTGGCGTTGGTGGTACTTGACACGCTCACGTCGTTGGAGAATGGCGTGGGAAGCGAGCGTGTATCGCGTTGGGGTTACGTATCCGATAGGAAAGGGGCGCAAAAATGTAAATGTGAAGGCTATCGCACGTACTAACCCTTTTTATTGTACACGAACATCAGTTTTGTTGGTTAGATTAATTAGAAAAATGTGGATATTAGAATAAATTGTTTTTAAAAATACGAAATCCAAGAAAAATACGAACCTGTTTTGTATTGCATATTTTTAGGATTTTCCGGGTAGGCGCGATCACAAAGTGGTGCAAAAAATAATGAAGACAAGTTAAAAATAGGTAAATCACGAAGTTCGGTATTTACCTGTATAGCAAAATAATAACGAATTTACGTTTTATTAGGAAAATCCGAATAATAGCAAATTGAATCCGATAAAAAGCTATCAACTGTCTATTTTTTATTCACAGTCTCTTTCGATTGTAGCAAACTGTATAACAGTAATATCTCGGGAAGGTATTTCTGTGTAGACGCGTTGATACATTTTATTAATTAAATAAGATGACTAATAATTTTGTATATTTATTTATTTATTTATTACATGATAAAATAAGTTCTGGTTTATTCCATCAGATCTCTTTTGAAATACTGAGGGATGCTGTCTTTAAGAGCAAACTGACCCAGTCTTCCGAATCCTGATGTCCCCTCAGCCAACTTCACCCCCTCATTACCCTTCTGGATGAACCACGTGACACAATTGAAGCACTTATTCACGGCCATTGTGTGCAATTGTTCAACGTCGTAATTGATATTCGCCAATATATTGCCGAACAAGAGTCCTCACGCGTACACCGCAGTTGGCAGCGCGATCGCGTTTGAATCCTTTCAAGTGCTTCTCTGCTGGAACACCAGCCTCAGCAGAGCCGCTAGGAGAGGAGCGCGGGGGATGGATGGATGGTGGTGGTGGTGGGTGGAGTGAGAATTCTCGCTCGACAAACCCTTGGCCCACAAAACCCGTACGAATTTGACGAGTAGAGGTGCTAGCTGTGCCAATACCTTAACCATTTCGAACATCTGTTGGACTCGGATTGATAGAATCGATGTGACGATGCAACAGTGTGAAGATTGGTCCTGAAGCCATTTTAATTGCCGATTGGACGTGCACTTTGTTATTTTGTCAAGTACATGTTCAGGTACACTGGCGAGCAACGCTTGTTTGTCAATTTGTTCGAATCCGAATCACGTATCCGTAGCCATTTGGTTTCAGCTCTTCACCCGGTTGGTGGCGTTTAGACACTGCAGCTGGAGGCGGCTATATCTCTGAATTTCTGGTGGAAAGTCAAGTGAAGAAGAGATGATGCCAACCATCTTATTGAGGCGAGACCGATTCACTTGGTCTGGATTGAAGCCGTGTGGACACTAGTTCTACGTACTTACGAAACCGAATGCAAGACGTCATCATTCGTTTAATTTAATAGATTGAGAAATTTATTTTGCTCGTGGTCTCAGGAGACTAAATGTGGTCACCACCAGTGAGTGGGTTCGGTTTCACGCACCTGTAGTGCGCTGCTTTGGGTCGCCTAAAGAACATGTCGGGTTTCTTTTGCTGGCATTCAATTCGCTGAATTCCTACCACGAAACTTTTCAGTTAATCACGAGTTTCCATTTACTCCCCCCCTCATGCATCTCTATTCAGCGAGTTATTCTTTTTTCGTGGCACTGGCAAGCGTTTTAAGGGGGCTTCGTGTGCGAGAGGTGCGCCCGGGCAATTAATTGCTTTCAACTTGCCATCGGTCGCGTTAACAAATTTGTGGATTGTTTGAATTTTTTTTTTACTTGTCTTATCATCAATGACTAACTTCATGATTGGTCTAAGACAAAAATTATGGGCCAAGGACAAAATTAATAGGTTGGCAAAAATAGAAAGATAAATTTCATTCTAAAATAGTACCCAAGTAAAAAATAAAGAGACGGCTGCGGCTGGAAACAAAAATTTTAATACCGAAAATATTATTTTTATCCTGCTATTTCCGTTAACTCAACTTTGATATTGCAAAGCGGTTTAAATATTGTTTATTTATAAAATGGTTAGAGACTCAAATGCGCAGGGATGTGGTTGGTGTGCCCTGGGCATCAGCCCTTGTCTCTGTGCACGCATACATGTTTAGTCGGTTCTTCACCCTCCGGGGCTCGTTTAAAAAGCAATGGTGCCACTCACGAGCATGCAAAGAAATCGTGCGAGCTTTTGTTGCTCAATTACGTGAAAAGGTGAGCGCGCGCGATTCATTCTCGGGGCCTTTCACTCTCGCTCAGGTTAAACCAGGCCACCGGGTTGACTTGCACCGGAATCCTTTCTTTTCCCACCGCCAGCCTTCCTCCACACCCACACCACTCCATTTTCTCAGAATGCTAGAAGAGATTGTCCAGTTTAGGACACGCTATTTGGACTACCCAAAAATCTATTTCAGAGCTTGCCCAGGCGATGCACATATTCGCGCTTGCGCGCTCGACCTTTATTCAACCGGATGCTTCAACATTTTATATTATACGATGAATTCCAGTCCTAACCTGCTGAGACCACTTCGTAAACTGCTCAATATTCGAAAAAAAAATTCGTTTCCGGTTAGACCAAAGTTCCCTCAATTAAAAAAAAAACATGCGTCATTCAGGTCAATCTTTCCATCGTGAGTCTAAAGTAATTTTGTACGACTCGTCGTAGCCCAGTTGGTTTAGCGACTGACTGTGGCTCGGCGGTCCCGGGTTCGATTCCCGGCGCGGGCTCTCGAAAATTTCGATCTTGGGGTACTTAGGTCGTGCCCCTCGCATAATGCCTAAGCACCATGAGGGGACGTAACGCCTGTAGTGCGGTTGACTACAGTTGATTGGAATTTTAAAAAAAGAAAGGCGTTTTTAAGAATTTCATTCGTCCGAAAAATTTGTTAAAAATTATCTCGCGAAGTTCATGATGTTATACCCCAAGTCTGGGAGGAAATAGGATGGTTGATGGCCGATTAAGATGCATCTCTGTTTTACGTAGTGTGGACTCATGTCGTACCTATTTCGGAATGCACACGTCAGATATTAACGGACGAGGTAAAGTTTTTCTTCATCGGGAGTTTAGCAGCATCTGTCATTGGTCGGCAAGTGAGAGTTCTTGTGGGGCGTCGTCCTTTCGTTGGCTACCGGGATTGACCTATTTCGTAACGCAAGTCGCGCATCCCGCGAATAACAAAAAAAAAAATCCCAGTTGACCTACTTCATTTCTTATTAAATTATTACTCTAAACTGCGATTCGCGCTAATTGGACAACCACTCGCGACACGGTGGCCGCCAATGGCAACCGTCAAAACCGCCACCTTAGCCTTGGACTGTATTTGGCTTGGCCCAGTGCCATATTGAAGGAGGGGGGGGGGGTGAGAGATTCGGGAGAAAGAGGAAAAAGGAACCAAGACGCTGAAGTGGCGAAATTACAAGATGCTCTGCCGAGTGAACTCGAAGTCTCATGACATTTTCATATTTGCATTTTCCGTTTTCGACGATGTTGTCGTTAACGGTTTCTTAACTGACTTGTTAGTGAGGTAATCGTTCGCTCGATTCCTAGATCTGGTTCTTATTTGTTCAATCTTGGGTGTCTAGTGACCATGTAACCCTTGATTAGAAGCCGAGCAGTAAGAGAACAAAAAATGCCGTCTTAATAATCTGTTAACTGATGACGATCAAGCTGTTCTTATAATTGTTTTGGAAGGATATCTTTTGGCGTAGTGCAATCTTTTTATCATTTAGAAAATAGAAAAAATACATCTTTTTCGTTCTACAGTTTCATTATTTTATCCATGAACTGATTGTGAAATAGCTTGCAGCGAATATCTCTTTTCCGTCACCTTTATGTACTAGTCTGGTGCATTGTTGTAGCCCTGTAGACAGACCCTTCAAGACACTGGAGTATCTCAATGCGTCGACGACACGCTTATTCTCATCTTTTGTTCCCGTCTGACATCCTGTTAATTCCTCCATCCCCCTCAACATCATATCAACCGCCGCGAGCGTCGCGACAGGCGAACTTGTGAGGACTTAGCATCAAAAGAAAGACACGCCTGATGTCTTCATTCAACTTAATGTGCCCGCCCATCCTTGGCTCTTCTACGCGTTTATATACGCACGTATATACGGAATATGCAAATATAGTAGACATATATGTAGATATATATATGCAAATATATGTAGATATTTACCCCCTTCAATGTCTGAGCGTTTTGATCTGCATTTCCCCAGCACACCATACCGATGCAACATTTCCACTTTTAATAAAGCGGTTTTGCCGAAGCACTCATTTGTATTATATTTATTACTGGATTTTCCTGCCGCGTTTAGCCGCTGCTGCATACAATGAATGGAAGCTCTCTCCCGTCCTTTGGTTACACTTGAGACAGGTAGTAATTCTCTCAACCAAAGTTCATTAACATCTGCCAGGAGTCATCCGTTAAGTTAATCCACCCTCACACTCCCAAGATAATAGAACTGCAAAGACCAAATGTCTGATGCTCGTGCTGCTGAAAGTTGGCGTCTAGCTACTTCCGGTTATCGGCTAGTTAAATCGATAGCTTATAGGCGCGGATCTCTGCACAAGCAGAAAAGGCAACTCCCGTATACATTCCTGCAAGCCAGCAGGTAGATCAAAATCTTAATTGTTTTTCTAATTTTAGGGCTTTGGCGAAGTTGAAGGTCGATGACACATCGATGACTAAAACACGTTTAAAAAAATTATAGTTTATTATTATTTATAGAGTGTCGCCAACTCGTCGTCGAGTTTTTCATGGTTTTTGTTCTGTATTTGTTCTCCAATGAGAGATTCTTGGTTTGACAGGGGGAGGTTGGGGATTCTTTAACGGAGGATGTTTGGGTTAGGATGGAGAGGGTCGCTATGGGTGGGGGTGGAAGTTGTAATTATTATTAGCTCCTCGTTGCTAGAGCTCGTTTACCTTGGTGTGCGCTTGTTGACATCTTAAATTATCCGCCGTGCAGCTCGGAAGATGTCAGTATGGATTAAACAATTTTTCCGGCGTTAACGTTTTGTCCTGCCTTGTAACCCCTTCCGCCTTCCTGAAAACTCATCTTTCCGTGTTTGCGCGTTATCCTCCTCCTCCTCCTCTCCCGGTCATTGTCCTGTAGCTCGACACTTTTCCGGGGGGTTGCTTAGCCGATGTCGAGTCGGATTGCCCACACTTCATCTCGGGCGGGCGTTGTTGTGGAAAGTACTCGTGACTCGAATCATCCCCAGCGCAGATTAGTTGTTGAAGAGCCGCCGTCTGTCAATTGTGGGGAAATCTACCCGGGCGTGCACTATGGGTTCAAGTACCTCCCTATACAAACTGCTAATGGGTTGCATGAAAAGTCCTTTTAACACCTAAATGGCTCCTGGTGATTATTGGAGAGTGCGCTTTTGTCAACGACGGAAGGAGGTTTTGCGGCAGTCCTCGCATTTTCAGTTTTGTGTGTCTCGAATGAATTATAAATTAAACTGTAAGTGAATACCATTTTGGAAACCCATTGGACATGCGTCAAGAAAATTTTTGATCGATTCTCTCTTGACGTTCTGTCGAAGAGGCAAACAAAACTATGCACCCCGATGGTTAGCTTCGCCTCTATACAACTGAGCGAGTAGTGATTGCTCTCTGACGGGGGCAGCTTTTACAAGTACAGGGTGCAGGAAAATGTGGCCGGTTGTATGACCATCTGTGACGTTTACTTAAACCCGGGAATGGTGACTCGGTAAGGCGTGATTCCTAAGATTTGCCCACACTGACGTAATGATTAATGATAGATTTTTTGTACAGGATGACGTAATGACAGCGTGCGCGCGTTTTTGCTGGTTTCGTATTTGTTGTGAAGGCTAATTATTTTAGGACTTCTGATTAATTTAAATCGTGATTTCAGGTCTGGAATTGATGGACGATACCGGGGCGAATTATTATTATTGTTTAGTTGGTGACTTCTTTCATCTTTTTATTTAGCGTCTTTCGTACTTGAAGTGGTACAAATTAATCATTCCGTTATTTCGTTATGGCAGCTAATTGCTCCATTATTATCTAATATAAATGGTATTTCGCCGACACTGGATTATTTGTTCATTACTGATTAGAGCTCTCGGATGAGCGAGAAAATAGTGATATTTATGTCGTTGCATGCACGGGTTGCGAATCTAAAGGTCATGCGTGCGTTTCCCTATACTTGACAATTTTGGATATTGTTGGTATTAACAAATAAATAAAGGATAATTAATATTCATTGCATTGTTCACACCCGCTATTAAATATCTCAATTGGTCAATGTTTATATTTTTTTATCTGCCCGCGTTGGCCGGCGTTTACTTATTACGGCTTAACGAAATTGAATAATATTTGAGCTATAGATAGTTCAGAAAATTTGTAGTCGAGTGCAAGTTATTTAAGATCTCGATTTTGCGTATTTCTCGAGATATCAGCCGTTGACATTAAAAACGAAAATTCCAATACGGCGTCTTCACTTGATCAAAATGGCGCTGAACATTTGAGCACCAATCACGAGCTACCATTGATGCCTGTGACATTTTCCCACCGGATCAATATTATTTATTTGTAAAGCAATTATTAATAACTGGTTTATTTGTTTTAAACAGATTAGATATTTAATTTGTTTAGCGTTTGGAAAAAACCTATTAAAAGATATTAAACAGTGTTGTTAAGTCATTAGTTGCTAGATCAACTATTTGAAAATAAACGCCCGCTTCTGCATTTCAATGTTTTCTCATGCGCCCTGTATTTGGGGGTAGGGTAGAGATATGTGGGGTTAACGATGCCGAACCAACACCACTCCGTTTCGGTTGTCATCCGTCGCCCCCGCAATGCCGGGGAACTCGAAATTCCAAGAAAAGCTTAAGCGGAGCGAACAAAAACCTCCCGGTCCCTGCATGTGTACGGAGGCGGTGGGCGTCGATTCTCGTCGCTTCTCCGGCGTCCCTTCATGCGGGCAATTTGCCTAATGATTTGTGCAAATAATTATCGCGATTCGTGCTCGCCACTTAAATCTGAAAATTTACGACCGACAACGCTTATTAATCAATTTCGGTCGAAATCTTCTTCGCATGCTAGTTCCACGAATTCCCGATCCCGTTCAAAAATCCTTACTGCATCCCCGGGATAGTTTCCCTGGGCGTAATGGAAAATGTTTCTGGTATTACGAACGGGGCGGATGAAACGTCACAAGTAGGCATTGACCTAAACTCGAAAGGCGGGATTTTAATTTGAATCATCGCTCCTTAGTTTCATTTCAACCAACATCTCTGGATTTATATATTCAGTCGAAATCTTCTTCGCATTTACATCCACGAATATTATCCAGACGTCCTAACTAAAACCCCTCATAAAAATCTCTGGATTTTTATGGCCAGATTTACTTTGAAAGTTTGTTAGACTGTAGAATTTTTACATCTGTACCGAAGATGCAAAATGTTGCATTCCTGGGTTTTGGTTCTTAATCAGTCAGGAGTTTGTGTGAAGGGGTTAAAGGCAGGGTGGTGTAAGTCGATTTTTATTTTCATATTTTGAGTTGCGTGCAAAAATGCGATCTTGGTTATGAAACTGTCCATTAGATGTCACGTAAGCCAAAAGATTTTGTTTCGCGCCGACAGAGGGCGATAGAACACGTCTTCCATGTTATAACACATTTAGTAAAACCTTTTTTTCTCAATTCAAAATGTAATCTTTGCATGTATAGTTTAAAAATGTGACTTAAGGCATCATTTTTGTAGAAGTGCAGGAATATGAGATAAACAGATGCGGAAGATATTTAGCGATAACGGTAATTTTTGGAATCTAATTGAAATATGAGCAATTGCAATGACTTGATGAATAGATCATATGATCATTTGAAATTTTTATAAAAATCAGTTTTGGATTGATAAATCACAAACCACCTTCTCAGAATCGTCTAATTACGGAGTATTCAGGTAGTTTCAGATTAAGAGATACTCTGTTTATCACAAATCACTTTCTCAGAAACCAGCTTCAAGGAATCTATCATAATGTTATCACCTCGAGACGTTTCTTCTCTAAGGTTCATCTACTCAGTAAAATTTACGAGCATTTTAAGTGCTCTGCTGCCTTTGCGAGGTGATGATTATTCGTTCGAAATTTGGCGCGGAGCGGTTCCTCTAGAAATTCCTGGAAGAAAGAAAGAGCTCCACCAGTCTACCAGGAGAAAGTCCAGATTAGCGCTGGAGTTGAGTACTTTGTTTTGGCAATGTCTTGGCAGTCGGTCTCATTCCCGGTTCTTCTTAAAATGATTGGGGCGTTCGTTCATTCGATGTGCAATTACCTATTAGGGCATTTGTTCTTCGTGTATAGCTTGTATAGAGGTGTAGACGCGGTAGTCCAATAATCTCTATGATGAAATGATCAAGAAAAATAGTGTGGCGATCATCCCCCAAGGCATCTATTCTGTGACTCTGATATTCGTTTTCGTGGATTCCGTAAATCTTCCCCTTCACGGAAATTGTCTTATCAAGTTGTTTTCATTATGGCTTCCAATATGGTAGATACCATAGTCGTGTATTCGAATCCGTCCCTGGGCGAATTAATCATTCAGCCCCCGTCTTAAGTAGATTGATTGTCTTTCGGGTTAAACACGGAACTGTCGGATTTTTCCAGTAACTAAAGACAATCTCCCAATTTCTTAGACAATTACTCGTATTCTAGGGATATGAATTTTATCCGACCTATTGAAAATTCCGGTATCAATGGATGGCGCTGTAATCGTCTAACGTTGGTCTTCCGTGGTGTAGCAATTTTGAACTGTTGCTTCAAATACTTCTAAAATAGTCGCCCATGGCTGTTTAAAAACTCCTCCAGCGACGGCTAATTCAGTAAAACTAAATATCTCGTACTGTGAGAACATTTAATTTTAAGGAGAACTTTAGTCGATAAACCGGTTGTCAAAGGGATTGTTCGTCCTTCAATTCGCATGTCCTATGCAAGAGCGACAGCGTTGTTAATTTTTCTGATTAGGTTTCACTAACTTCGAACCGCTTCACGCACGGTTAGATATTTTTGTGGAAAACCGGGTCAGTAGTCTGCAGTATTTGCCGAGATCAAGCTCCCCTTGTTGTCTGTCAATTTTTTTGTTTATCTTGATGTTTGGAGTTACATAGGTTGATTGACTCGCTCTCCGTACGTATATTTTCATCGATCGCTCTCGATCACTGGGAACCGGATTTTCAGGTTTCCAAATATGCACCTGCTATAATATAAAGTCAAACTATTCCCTCATATAACCCTGTCCATGTAAAGATTCTTATTTTCTTGGCTAGTTATCGAATTGGCAGCTTAAAGAAATAAAAATAATTGAAGCCACAGAAATAGTTGCTAGAGATAAAAACTAAGGCGCCAATTTCTTTTTTCTTCTTGCATAATTGGAGACTTATATTGTCTATTATTTCCAAACGTTTCAAGCTCTCCGTTGTCATTCTCTTTTATGGTGTTACAGAATTTAGCTTTCTCATTCGACTTAAGGTGAAACAGAGTTATACATGGCACTGCCTCAAATATGCCCGAGCAAAATAAAATAGACGCAGACCTAAAATTCCGGTCCTTACTTTTCACCCAGTTTCCTCGAGCATCAGTAGACATTACCCTGTGTAGGTGGTATTGATCCGGACGAGGTTACTGATCGCTCAAGGTTCTCGCCGAAATTAATTCAAATGAATTCGACATTGACCCTACTTATTAATTCCTATACTCGTACACGAGATGCATAGACGACTGGTTGTGGGCCTGAAGGCGTTTCTGCAGCTACGGCTTCCATGGGCCTGATGATGAATAGGTAACTAGGCGAACGAAACTATCGTTGCTTTGTTTTGAACAGACATTTTTGGTTCACTTGTTTTAACGCACTCGATATCGATCAGCCCGTGTTACAGTTATTAGAGGTTTTGCACTGCTGACCTATAATTGGTGCGGGCCACCGAGCTGGTCTCATGACGCCTACGTTATTTCCCCTCCCCCACACACACAAAGCTGCCCATGAAGTGACCAACGTATATTGATGTATTCAATAACAGATTGGGGTTGCTAGTTTGCCATCGATGCTTCTCGCTACCTAATGTGACGAAATTGCTCATCGGAACCAACATTCGAGTACATAGGTTCTTACGGTCTTTCAATTTTAAATTGGAACGAAATCACTTAAATAAAAAAAATCTTTCCTAACTAAATAGATCAACACTTTCGAGATTCTGGGTGAATAGTTCTTCGCGCAACTTCCTACCTACGCAAAATCGAAAGAAAAATCTCCGAACAAAAATTGAAATAGCCAAAATGTTGGCATGTTATTTATTGCACGATTATGAAAAAATGATTCATGCGATTCGATGGATTACTTCAGAAGATCAGATAAAATAAAAATTGAACCGTTTTTTAAAACACCCTGGAAAAATAATTTTTAAGAATCTTGTTTAGTATTACCTGCTCTTTAAATGATATGTTTTTCTTTTATGTATACACAAGAAGTGTGCCCGGCTTTGCCTGGGTTTACAGTAACCACCAATGAAATGAAATATTAATTGTTTAAATTTACTGGCTATTTTA
>JAQGBY010002586.1:0-22358 GCA_034698785.1 Mycogona germanica | reverse complement strand
CCCCGGGATCGAAACTTTCGAGAGCCCGCGCCGGGAATCGAACCCGGGACCGCCGAGCCACTGCCAGTAACAATACTTTTAAATACGAAGCTCAGTCCATGTGTCTCAGAGTTAAGATATTCGATTTTAATCGACATTTTGAGAGAATATATTAAAATTGTACGATCCGCGAAACCCGTATAGCAAGATTTGCTTAACAAAAACTTTGATTATTACCTTTGGCATCCTTGTCAACGTCAAGCAAAATCGTATTTCATTCTTACTTCATATTTTTTTCTTACCTGAAAGTACAACAGGAAATTATTTTTAAAAACAAATATCAATCAATTTGCAATTAGCAATACCGACAAAAGACAAGAAAAATGAAAACGAGAACAAAATGAACATTAATCTTATCCCAACTTCCCACAAATACAACTGAAGAAGGAGAATTAGGCTTCTCCTGAAAACGTTATTGCATGCCTGTAGGTAAGGTCCCGAAATCTTACTTTTTTAAAAATCTTTTTGAGTTTTGACGAAGGAAAAAGGTTCACAAAATTCAGTTTATTATTTTTATTTATGAAGCCTCGCCAGCTCGTCGTGGATTTTACAGGGCTCTCTGTCCCAACACTTATGATTAAACATTTCATCGTCGACTTTTTACATAATTTTCGTGTGTGGTTATTTATTTTAAGGCGTTGCCTGTAGTCGTTTCATATGCCGTATTATTATTTATCGTCCCGCTTTGACACATTTGTACAGCAAAAGATAAAGTTGAAATGCACTTGTTATCTCTGCCGAAGGTTCCGAAGTCATAACATTTGAAATATTGATTTATGATAAACTATCAAGCGGACAAAAAATCTGAGCCTGCCAAAGAGGGATACAGAAACTCCTGTTGTGATACACTTCAGTGAATTAAAAAAAAGATATAGTATTTCCGGAGAAAGTGTTTACTCAATTGTGTTTGCTATATTGATAACAAAAAACTAGAGCGGTAATCTGTTAAAACCTGTGGGGGAACCAGCGAATCTGTCGCAAATAAATTTAGCCCATCGTCATCTGCTGCTATGTTCAATATTTATTGTATTTCTCATATCGCTGTCCTCCCTGGAAAGTCGGCCGATGATCCTGCCAACTGTCCAAGACTTACAGATTGATATAAATGGAGTCGTATTTTGGCCTCTCCTCATTGAGTCAAGTCACTGACCTCAAAATGAGTCTCAACTCCGAGCCAAGTTGGACACTGAGAGGTTGAAAAGATTTTTCTTGCAAGCGACGTCAGTGAAAGCACTTTAGTTCAGCGCTTTCAGTATGTGCTTGAGTTTATCATTTTCAGCATGAGCTTCAGTTCGGCGCATTCAGCATGATGTTCAATGAAACGCCCACAAGAACAGTCTACAATATAGGTGTCGAGTGGTCGAAAGGTTAATCAAATCAACGGTGAACCTCCTTAACAAATATTTTTTTAGAAAATATCGGATAACTGGTCCACCCGTGCACAATACGGCGTGATTCCATACGCCACCTAGCGGATAACATATGGAGACTGCATCACGCTTCGTGTACGAGTGTATACCTGCAATGTGTAGTTCTCCGGACTACGGAATTAAAATAGGCGACGCCGGAGCCGGACCAACGGGTGAGCCGACCGGCGCGTGACGGGAATATATTAAGAGTAATTCCGCGCAAACGGATGCAAGGTTGCACATCCGAGACTCGCTTTTGTTCCGACAGTTAGAAACATTGTCGGAAGCCATTGCTGCATCCAAATTGTTATGAATCCGGGCTGCGGCGGGATTTGAAAGAGGCAAAGCCACTTGGAAAAAATGTTCATACAAAAATATTTGTTTAAAACTTCCCAAGAACAAGAACTTTTTTTTATCATAAAAAAACGTCGCTATCATTCCATTAACTAGTGGCGCCACCAGTTCTGGTGCAGACTCGGCCAGTTTTATGGAGCGAGCACCCGATAAGACCTACTAGCTTCGACTAGCTTTTTCGAGAAGATCTAACTCACCAAACCTGTTCCACATCTGTCCGTGACATTTGTAACTAAAAAAAAGCCCGACTGCTTTTTATTTAAATCAGCATGACTAAACCACTTGAACATGCAGCGAAACAGAGAACTTTGGTTGACTACGATAAACATGTAATGCACGAAACACTTCATCCTAGTCCGACAAAAAAAACACTTCAGATGATGTCCAGCTGATTCAACATGCAGACGCCTAAGACTTTTATTGGCGAGAAGAAAAAAATCGTCAAAAGATATTGTTTAACTAAAAGGTTAAATATTAGGGGAAAGGCAGTTCATTTTCATTTAAGTTCTAAGATAGATCGTTTCGTAAAAAATTGATCGTTTCAGTCGTCATCTCAAGATTGAAATACAATGTATACAGCTATATTCTTAACGAGGCTGGATGTCAAAGCCTCTACTTGACAAACTCCATGAGGTGAATAGGCACATTATAAAAGTGCGAGTTGTGACTCCATGCCTGCAGGCCTAATGAACCATTCATATTCGAGGTATATCACCGTCCGTATAATATTCCTATATATAATATTCCTTCATATGCAGGTATACACTCGGAAATGTTTTCGAATATGGCCTCACGTAAAGAACCACTGACGACGACCCCGGACAGGGTTGACATTCTCGAGTCTCGAATGCCTTAACTCAATATGGCGACATTGACAAAAGACGTTAGATGGCGCGGCGATCATCCTTCACGCGCCTCACAAGACGCCAGCCAATAGACTGAATCGAGTGACAGTTGCCCAGGAAGTTTACTAGAATGTCTCACGCACATTAGCGCAACGACAGGTCATTTGCGAGAATTTAAATTGGTGCCCTGATTAAGGTGAATTAATTTATATCAAAATTCCAAGCGAAATAGTATTTCTGAGACTGAAGAAGCCGATGGGTTCCCTGCAACTTTGGTTACTCGTGGGAGAGTGTTGGAGCTGATCGATGCAAGTGACGGGAATGGGCACCCCACCCCGGTCGCCCCGATGATGGCAGCGACCCGACACGGCGCGAATCGCGGGGCTAAATTATGTGGCAGAGTGTCAAGCGGCGTTTGTATTTAGGGACGCGCGCACGCGTTGGCTGCCGGCAAGTGGCACGTGCCCCGCGCGCTTCATGGCCTGCTTTTCGGCTGGTAAGAGATGAGAGAGAGAGGAGGGAAGGGAACCTCGCAGTCACAGTCAGAGAGCGAGCGAGAGAGTCGGAGCCCGGGGATCACGGAGCACCCACGACAACTCGACACAATTCATTCATTTTATGGCCCCGCTCGGCTAATTGAAAAACCCCGCCGAGCCAGCGCCTTTTCCGCGCGGGATGACGGCCGCCATCCTACCAACCGTCACTGACATATATCCTACTGAGATCTTCTGACTTCCGGTCTGGTCATGCGCGAGGACCGATCATCAAGTTTTTATAAAAATGCATTTCCAATTTTCGGCTAAATTTGTTCTCCAATAGACATGCTCACCTCAAGTAACTTCTTAGTGTCACTCAAATCGGGTGAAACTTTAAAATTTGCATTGTATAAAACGATTTCTTAATATCCTAGTTACACTGTAAGCATGCTTCAAGTTAGTGAGAAAGATTTTTTGTTAGAATGTCTGTGATTTTTAATCGAGAAACATGAACATCGGGACAGACCGAACGAATGAGACAAACGCGAGTGGCGGACTCGTCTTATTAATAATATTTTACTATTATCATTAATTTAACTGGTAATTGCGAAAAATACAGAGTTTCGAACAGACCGGGACTTGAACACCGGATCCCTGGATTGCCGGATTACCAGAGCACTGGACCAGTTGAATTCAATTCAATTAATTGTGCGACAGATCAGGGTTCGGTTCCTGGAGCGGGCATTCATTCAATCCCGGATGTACAGATTAATGATTAATGATTAGATTAAAGAGAATAACAACTTAAAATAATGTATTTTTAAATTTTTCAACTATTGATAATTTGAACCGTTACATGGGCATCGACTATGCGGTGAAATCGTCTGCCTCGCAACCAAACAGAATTGAGTTAACAAACTCGCCACTAGTGGCTCGCTTAATTTGCAATTAATTTCGGAGAAGCGGGGAGAGCGAACTCGCTCATCAACCTCGCACTCACGGTCCGCGCTGAAATTAGCATAAACATGGCTGGTGTAATGTATAACTTGTTGGGAGGGTTCATCACCTCTCCCTGACTGCATCCTCGTGTACAACAAGTTGACAAATTTGTAGGCGTTTCCCCGTTTTGCACCAAATTAAAGGGAGCCGGTTGAACATCACCAAAAAATTCAACGATCGAGCATCAAAATTAGACCCATTCTCTATAATTCACTAGTCATGTGCTGAACGAAATTTCATTCGCAATGTTAAGCTTAGGTTCAACCACCATACATGGATGCATATTTAATTTGCAGGATGTTAATTTGTTTCACCCATGGCATGAATTTCTGCCTAAACTGAAAACCCCACCCACCGAAATATTGTCATAGATTTTTAACAAATCAATAAGCAAATTATGATTACATAATTGAGTATCGACAGCTGCAGAATAATAATTTAAAAAATCGTAAACTATATTTTTGATTACGGATAAGAAATAAATATTTCCAAATTAGCTAGCCTTCTAGCTAGCTCGACAGCTGGCAACTAGGCTTGCGACAATCTGTAAATTATATCAAAACAATCTTGACCAATCTCATGTTCAATCATTCATGTTCCCCGAACATGACAAACAATCTCATGTTTGAGGAAAACAATCGCGGCAATCAAGGTTCAAGTTGATTTCGTCTAATTTTAACCGTGTCAATTTTCACACGTTCGTATCCCAACCGCCATCTGTCGCTAACAATGTGATAAAGATGACGCATTGCAGAAAAACAATTCAGGGGGGAGCTTTTCGTGTCATGCAGTGAAACAACTAGGACTTGAATTTGCTGCGGAGATAAAAGGGGTTTTTCAAAGTGGAAGCAAGGGGTCAGAACTGACACTGCAATCCGTTTCAGAGTAACGCTGTGATCACCATAACTGGTTTGAAAAACGAGTGTTTAACAGACCTACTTGACTGACTGGAGTTACAACAGAAACTGGACTCCCAACAAGAAACAATCACATGTGCCCTCATATTTATATTTGAGTACTTTAAAAAACACTAAGTGTATTTCTTACTCACTGAGCGTCCGCGGCGCCACGCGTTCAAAGACAAGCTTTTAAAAAATAATTTAAAAATAATTGATATTTACATTTTACCAACTAAAACTTACAACAATTCAATGTCTATAAATAAATTTAAAGATATCATGCAACCTAGCAGAAGTCCGCAAACGTTTCAAATTTCAAAATTGATTTTTGATTTTGTCAACGTTGGTACAATCAAGTCTTAGTCATCGCTTTGTGCGAAGTTGGCACCCGAAATCGCCTCTTGATTACATTTTTATGAATAGAAGATTACGAAAATGTAAAGAAAGAAGCACGATCTTCAGAACAATAAAAAATAGCCCCAACACAGCACGGGGCAGAGCAACGACATTATTTCTTTACAAGCGCCATTGCTGCGACAACATAATGCCACGGATTATGTATGCAAGTGGTGACAGATTCGCCGTTGGGCGGCGCAACAGACGCCGCCTCCAGCAATCAAACCCTCATTAGCAATAAAAACCGGGGGCATTAATGCACTGCTAATGAGTGCCAATAAAATCTGAATCACTGTTCTGTTTCAGAACGCCATCCTCCCGGCATATACAACTTGTATATCTCTGACTTGAGAACAAAAAATGAAGAACACAATACTGTAGATGATTGGTTAAGGGAATATTTTCCATCACAAACAGAAAGAGGTTGGGAAAAATCCGTATCGTCCTACACACAATATCAGCTTGAAAAACCGCATTTTTTATACATCATTTTATTGAAGGCGGTTGAAGAATACTTCGACTTCAGGTTTCTCAGAAAGGATTGCGTGTGGGTTGAACGAAGAATTGAATGAGGTAACGTACAGAACGGCTACCATTACGAGATGGTGATCATAATGGAGTTGTTAGTCATTGTCAGCAGAAACTACAAGTACGTTTTGTCTACAACTAATCCGAGAAGCATCAGAATTTTGACGCCATCTTGTGTCCAAATGTTAGATCATGATTCCGAAAAGTCTAAAAAAAAATTAAGGTTGAATTAAACTAAAATGAGTTTGATTCATAATGTCCAAATCATGGCAATGTGATTATTGGGACGCGTGGTTGATAGCTAGTGTCGAGAAGATGAAACAGAAACTTTCAGTCATCAGGTGAGGAGCCGAAAGAGACGGGCCAAACGATGGTCGGAAAAATGACGCCACCTTGATTACCAGCGCCTGATTTCAACCTTTTCATTTCTTTGGTCGAGCTTTTCCTTCTTCATAGCAATGGAAATCAGCATCTCGAGAAGAAGAATTAATGAGGTCGTCGGCATTTTTTTTTTCGTCTCTCCTTTTCAGAACTGGTCCGATTAATTCCATTCTGTGGGACATCGTTGACGCTCGAGCCGGGTGAGATTAGCTCGGATTAGCACTCTCTCATTGAGCCATTATAGCCAACAAAGTAGACCTACGCCAAAGTGCCAGGCTGGACCAACTCACAGTAAACATCAGCACCATTTTCAAGCAACGAAAGAGCGAACGCTACACTCTAAATCGGGGCACCTTAATTTGAGTCACTCTGTAGCAACATCTTGTATGTTTTCCGTAAATGTGTTAAAATTAAAAAGAGTGATGTATTTTTCGATGACTTGTTAAAACTACTACACATGTGTGAAAATATCTTACTCATTTTATGAAAGCTCTAATCTAAGAACTTTTAGGCTAATTAAATTTATTTTGAAAATTAAAGACTTCTTCCATGCAATGCATATTGAACAATAAATCTTTCACGGTTTTTGATATATTTTTAATGAATGGCGTTTTCAATTTTAATAACACTCTATTACATTTGGAAGATTGTTTTGAACAGAGCAAAATTTATAAGTCATTCATAGAACGCTTTGTAAAGTGTAATCACGTAAAATTTTAATACATTTACAGTTTCAAACAAGCTATGAAAAAGCAAACTTCTATTAAATTTCGAGACATTTACGGAAATCATATTAAAAAGTACAACATGGTTTGAAATGCTTAATAATACAGTTGCAGATTTTTTCCATCGTAAACGTCTTAAATTAAAATTTAATTTAAAGGCCCTCTTATAACGGTAATCTTAAACTGAAATTTAGCGCGTCATACTACTCGGCTGTCCCGTGTTTCTTCACTTACGCTTATACTAGTTTACGATGAGGACAAGGTTTGAAATTGAAAATAAAGACGCCTTGATCTACAGAGTAAGATGGCCGGCTGGTCATGTGTCCGCGGCGGTGGGCCGTGTTCGGCGCGAGCAGATAAGGCAAGGGGGGAATGGTTATGCTGGCGGTGCCCAGACACGGCACATAAGCAGCGCAGACAGGGCGGCCCGGACCGACCGAGTCTCCGCTCATAAACATAATTACGAATATGTCGCGCTTCATCATAACAAGTCAAGGCCGTTTCGCATAGGCTCTTGCATAGGTCGGGTGCCGATGGAGAGACCAGGACAGACAGACAAAAATGTTGTTTCCCAGAAATATCTTTAGAAATGCTGCAACTAGAGTTACATTGTTTTACTCAATACGTGACAGTGGCATTTGTCATTTCAGGAAACCAAGTCTTAAGATGATAAAACCCTAATCAGCTTAACATGAGACATGCATCAAGTTTATGTTATTAAGCCAAACAATAGTTTCCATGTACAGTGTATATTTTACTGGATATAAACAACTCGATAGCTAAGGGCTGGTTATTTATTAAAATTAGGTAAAGCTCATTTAATTAAGCGGTGACAATTTTTTAATAAAACATTTTGTAGCTTTTTTACTTTTTTTCTTCTAATTTTGCTGCTACAGTATGGAATGAGTTTATTTGAACTCATATCGCAATTGAAATTCACAACAGCAAATGTTTAAAATCTGTTTAAAATTCACAATGATTATTCAAATTAAACAGGGCCACTGTACTGACAAATATTTTTGTGAGCAGACCTCACGTCATAGTCATCGCCTCGGTCGGTATCGTTCAATGAAATGTTGACGCCATCACCCAGGAACCAAACATGTGCGCGAACAGCAGAACCTGCTGCAGCTCCCCCCACAACTATAAACGCATGATAAAATTTATATTGTAGCTGGACAAGCGATGCAAATCTGAATATATGGATCGCATCGGGACCACTGATGCGGCCTTACAGCTTTACAACACACGCCCAACGCGCTAATCAAACTGGGACTGGGGCAGAGGAGGCCGTGTGCTGAGAAACTGTTCAGGGAACGAGATTTATTTCATCCGCCATCGGAACAACGGACCGATTGACATCCGAGTAGAGGAGAAGGGGATCGACAATTGAGAAGAAAAATAGTGTGCTGCCTATACAGAGAAATCAAAAAATTGGTAGACTGCAGGAATCAATCAGCCGCCTCACTGAAACGCATCATGTCTTAAAATAAGCGATTTAAAATTATCAAATTATAAGCACACAGTATTCAACTCACGCTATTAAAAATGACTTCGTTTTGAAGCAAAGGTGTGGAAACAAATTAGTTGATGCTTCAACCAGCTGCCCTTCACAAAAAATGCCTCATCATTTAAACCTATTTTTAATAAGCAGGCAAAATACATCGGGCTTCAACAACAACAAAACACAAGGCGATGAGGCGGCAAGGAGTAGGGGCGAAGAAAGATGGAGGCGGGGAAACTATGGGAGAGGGGGTAAAAAGGGGAGACCAGTTTCAGGTGATACGCAGAGGACAAATTGCCACAGCCAGGAGCTTATAGACCGGAAGAGCGTCGGTACACCCCAAACCACTACCGACATCCATCACAACAGAGCACACACACACACGTGCAGTAGTCATGTGGCAAAAACGGAAATCGAGCAATCCTCCTCTTTGCCACACCGACATATTGTGTGCGTGGGGAGTATTGGCGATTTGCACCATAACACCTGGCGCCTCACTCCGTATGGGCCACGAGTTGCAGCGTATCTAATAAATCGACAATTACAAAGACAATTAAAAAACTTGGTATGATTTAATTTTTAAGAGGCGAGTTCCTACTGCCTAAAATTCATTAATAATAAATCATAAATTTGAAATCGAAAACCAAGGTTCGTAATTACCATCCCTAACTTTATCACACAGACTGCATCAAACGCCATCTACTGATCAAGCGATGTTCAAATTAAAGCGCCCAATAAAAAAACCAAGATTGTACCATTCGATCGAAATTGGAGAAAATATCAAAAACTGCAACCAAAATTTTGGCCAAAGGAAGATGTCAGCTAAACCACCAAGTGACAATGCGAGGCGCCAATAGAGAGCGGCCCGTGGCGACGAATCACAACGCGCGGAATCGGCTCTCGTATTCACAGCACGTACGCGAGTAAAGGCCGGCAGGTATACGGCGCATACACACACACTTCAAATGTGATGGCGGGGGACAAGCGTAGACTAATATCCGAAATTTATATGCCAAAACCTCCTGGCCCAACCATCCCCGCCCCGTCAATTTACGCGCAGCCATCGGGCTGCTGGTGCTGGGGATGCACTACAAATCGGAGATAACTTGTCCCGATTTTAAAGCCCTTTTTCGGCGTTTTGTATGAAACGGGATCTGCTAATTTACTTTGAGATGTCTAAAAGGTTTGAAATGTGCTGCAATAAGCGTCAAACCTAACTGTTATGTTCGCGGGCCACCAAGCGAGGAATAACTGAATAACTTTTTATTTCAGACTTCGGCTGAATCCATCGCTTTACCGACAGGTGGCGATCTTTGATACTCAACTACCTGACCAAAGACGCCACCTGGGGTGCATATATATCAAAATGAATTATTAAAGACAGTTTCCGGGAAGCTCCTTGTGGACGTGTTGACGCCACTCTCACGAAAGATGGACGACATAACCTTGAGACAACTGAGACATTACCACGATGAACCGATTTTAATTCCACAGAATCAAAACTGGTTATTCTCCTATGTGGTGGACCTGGTAAATTTTGTGTATAAAATAAAATAAGTTCCCCTTTTGTTTTTAAAACGTTCGTTTGGGACAAAACTAAAATAACTTCAGAAGCAGATGAAGGCCATCACAGGAAAACGTAACCTTCCAACATGGATGACCTGCATGATCTATGAGGCACCCCGTACTTCCAACTCGTAAATAACAAACAAGAAATCTCAGCAGCACTTCCCATTTTTATGTGCCGCTTTAAATTCTAGTCCTGATCGAGCAAGTCATTAAAGCTGACGCATTTACATAACTAACCCCCACAAAGATAGGCGCTTTGAATTATATGAACACAACAAAAATGTGATTCTTTTTTTGGTTCTCACTCCTAAAGCGCGCCGCAGGGAAGTGTTTTGATGTTTCCAGTGTAGTTGGCGGTGCCCATATTTTACTGGAAATATATATTAAAAGATCTACAGTGGCCAGCACGATCGCGAAACGAAAAGGTTAATGTTTATCGAGTTCGTCATCGGGCATCTGAAAGCAGTTATTTTCACGCCGGGGCATTGATCTCGTAACAGCGGCTAGGATTTCACTGCTAGACGAGAAACAGATACAGCTCACGACATCCAATCTGTAGTGCAACATGGGTAGTGCAATTATCGCTCTGTTTAGTTAAAAATGCTTTTTTAACGCGATGTAGACGAGCGTCAAGTTTCATTATTTTAAAGATAGCGTCGTCAACCAAAGTCCAAAGGAACCAAAAAAATCGTATTTTTAAGCATAGTTCCAAAAAAAGGTATTCTTTGGATAAAAACGAAAAATTCGCGAAAACAACTAAGAAAAGGTAACAAATCAACTTGTGTGAGCGTTTAATACTTTATTTTACACTGTACGCTGTTATTTTACCGTGCTGTGTGTTCATTTTGCTGCCCCTTGTTGCAAGTGTGGGCAAAATGTACATGCATTGCGGCGGTATTGCGGGATATCGGCAAACAGTGACTTCGATTGCCTAGGGGCAGCATCATGCTCTTTCATACTCAATTTTTCGCTCAATCTTTTTTAACGGGAAAATGGCAATCTCAAAAATAAAACTACCAGAATCCACCCGACTTGGCGGCTCGTCCTGTGCCGACAGGGAAACCACGGGTCACGAATATTTACATTGTAGAATGAAGTGGGGCAAGAAGCGACATGTAAATGTCACGGAAGACGAACCAGAAATACATTAATTTATTTTTGTGGTTCTGAGCACTTTCACCGAAAACAAATATATGGAAGGAGGCTGGCTCACCACCAAGGAAATTGGTCACGAACCGCCACCGTTTGAGATAGGGCTGGACGCATCCATCTAGTCCCCGACAATCGCTTAGCCCTAATTTGTTCTGGCAAAACAAAACTGATGGCGACCCAGCTGACTGTCAGCCCTGGAGGTGTCATGGATCAAAATAACGGCACGCCTGGCACAAGACAAATGACGCATTCCGCATAAAATTACCGGAATATATGGCAGTGTCAACTTTGCGCATTTACGTTTTCGCTCGTACATGTATGGGCGAATTGTAATCATTTGAATTTGGAAAAAGAAAAAACTTGGACGAAGAAAAAAAAATGTCATTTGCCAAGATAAAATAAAAGTTAGAAAATTGATGCGGAATTAAATCAACATGTTTCCACAGTCAACAAATAAGAAATGGACTCAAATTTATGCAAATATACAGAACGATTCGAAGCAAGATGTTGCAAGAGCTAAAATTTAATTTTGTGGTTAAGTTACAAAAACCGGATGTGTATATATTTTATACCAAGATTACCAAAAAAAACTCGATAAACGCTTGCATATTTGTGCATGTATTCCTGGTGACCATCCAAATTTGATCCAAAAGTTAGTTCCAATCAAAATATATCAAAATAAATCCGCAGGTTTGTGATTTTGGATGGTTGGGGTTACATGTTATCAATCAGAAATTTCTCGAAAGGAACAATAATTATTCCGACCGCTTTACCACGTTCCAAATTTGACTTCACGGGTGACTCGTACCGAATTGGTCAACAATACTCTGTAGGGGTGAATGAGGGACTGGGGGTGTAATCAGGTTGTTTGGCGACTGGCCATTCACCGAACATATGTTGTGCCCTGCGGCCAGCATGCTGGTCACAAGCTGCCCTCTGTATTGACAATGGGCTATTACATGGTGTTAGTGAAACCATCAACAGGGTGCTGATCGTCTACGTCCACGTCTGGGCGGAACCAATCGATAATTTATGGCCGATGTTTGATCAGAACTATTGTCGCAATTGGTACTGTACATGTTCAGAGAGAGATTTGTATGCTTATGTGCACAGTTTAGGGTGGATCGAATCTACTAACGATTGATGTAAATGGTCAAGCTGGTCTCGAAATCGTGCAACAAAAACGTCAACATATTGTCAGCATATCATTTCTATTTGGCTAAACAGTACCCACTGGGCAACTCATGTAGGAATGTTTTACTTAACCCAAAGTGCACTGATAGTCCACTTCAAAACAAAAAACGTTTTCTTAAGACAATTATGGCTGGTCAGGTGAAAGCTTATAATTTCTTTATCAAAGAGACAAACATTTGGATGACAAAATTATCATCTAGTGTAAGAAACTAAACAATTCTTCAATTGTCAATTACTTTTACGACCTTCAATCATCGAAGCTGTACAGGAAAGGTGTGCGTACATAAAAATATTATAAAGTATACTTGCACGCATATTGTGATGATTTGACAATTTTGTGACGAACATTACACGTAATATTGTAATGTTCGTCACAAAATTATTTTAATATATTTTCATTTTCCGATACCGGATCGGAGTTAACAGTTGGAGAGAAAAAATGTAAATTGAAATCGCATTACGTAAATACCAATCGTCTAGTCTACTATGGTTTTTCTAGGAAAAAAAATCGACAAAAAAAGAGCAGCTGTTTTCTGGAGTTTCGTTCACAGACTACATCCAAGAGGCATTCTCACAACCCCACGAAAACGCCCGCAAAGAGAGCATCAAATGCAGAAAAAGCATTTCACAGATGCCAAACATGCATACACAATATACACACGACCTATCATGCCTAAGTGGGGATTCAATATTGCACAAGAGGAGACACAAAAAGCCGGCAAGCCGGTCGGGGCCACTAGAACCGCGGGACGGTGGCGAAGGAAAGGCGGGGGTATTTCGGTCATCGGATATATGGGCGGCGAAATGGAGAACGAAAGAGAGAGCAACTCCCAGAGTTCAAAAAAAAAAAAAAAGAGCACAGTCGCCGATTCCACCGAGCACGGCGGATACACAATATCCATCGTGTCTGACAATTGGAGATCCTCCTCGATGAAAGAGAGCGCAGAAAGAATCCGAGAGAAAAGAGAGAAATGGATGGAGTAGACCTCGGCTTCTTCCCTCTCGATGCTCACTGAACAGAAATGGAGTATATGGAGTGGGTGTAATAGGGAAAGAGGGGGCTAGGTTGGGGGAGGGGGAGGGGGGGGAGGAGTGGTTTAGAAATGTGGGGGCGGGTTTTGAAACTGAGGTTCCGATGAAAAGAGAGAGGAGGGGAGGAATAACCTTCCGGAAAGAAGGCCGCTCACAGACTTGCAACCGCTTGAGGAAAAAGGCTGGGATTTGCGTTGGTTGGTTGGTCGTCGATCTCGGGGAATGGGTAAAAATCAGCCAGCACTTACTTAGAAAATGCATCGGTGAATGAATGACAATTATTGGCGCCCTCTGATGGCGATCCAGAGAATCAGTAGTTGTGGACGATCTATGATCGAGATCTATCGATGGAACTCGCAATAGTTTTTTGACAATCGCTTTTTCAACGAAATGAGAGCCAGGACCTAGTCGTCATTAAAGCGCAGCCACAAATCACAAGATCAAAACAATGTTTAATTAACGAAAAAAAATTTAATTCACTGTAGTGTAAATCTGGGAAACACGGGTTCGATTCCCGGCGCGGCTCTCGATTATACGATCCCGGGGTACTGGTGAAAATGTGCCTCTCACATAATGCCTAAGAACTGAGAGAGGGGTACAGAATGTTCATGTTGTGATATACACTTCTGTGAATTTAAAATATAAAAAAATATGCTGGGGGTCTCAGGCCAATTGCGACCGCTTGGAATACTGTTGTTCTTGTCTGAACAGTTTCATTTGTTTTTCTCGACTTAAATTACGGCCGTAACAGGATGGTGTATAAAGTGTAAACAAAGTTGAAGGTGGGGGTTTCGTATTCAAGCGGACCCCATGCAAAGCGGACCGAATCGCGGGTCGCCCAGAGCGCCGTGGGCGTTTAGCGTTGGTACAGGTTATATGTGAGGGGGAGTGACCTTTAGGAGTGGCGCACTCCAGAACTAGCTAGGCCTATGCACGAATCGGTCGTCAATTGAAAAATGCATGTGATTAGAAAATCGCTTTGCTGCGATTGTATTCGTCATATAATCAACAAATACATGGTCTCGAAAGCTATTTTTACCACCCTGTAACAGTACAGGGTGGCAAAATAAAGCCAATTTAGTTAGCTGTTTTGGTTTGCTATGAGGTGGGGCTATATATCGTTTAGTGGTAGGCGGAGAAAATCAGCAAAGTTTAAAATCTCAGATCAAAAAGCAAAGTATCACTTTTCAAGCTTCTAACTTTCTTTTAAAAGGGGTGTGTTGCAATGAAATTGGATATAGCATATCGACGCATACTAACTTTTAATGGTTAATAGCAGGGATTCCTGGTTTATTAAGTTTCAAGCGTCGTCGACAGAACGCGACAGACGACATCCTATCTACAAAGCATCACGTGGTTGGGCAATCAATGTTACTTTAAGGTAAGGCTGTCACAACTCTGGTTTAAACTTTTAAGTTCATCTTAGAATTAAAGTTAACGGGAACATAATTTAATTTGTTTATTAAATAAAATACCATTAAAATTTAGGCATCCATTGTGGTTGGCCTATTGTTTCACGTTACTCGCGAAAGATAAATTTCTTTAACTGCGTTTCCTACTTGGCTGGTATTGTTCTGGTCTGTCGGATTTAGTCTCCCCATCCGACTAACCACCTCATCCATCTCCCTTTCTGTGCATTACCCCCTTCGCCTTTACCGCTCACTCTATAGAAATTAGAAGAAAAAAATATCAGACTGCATTGTTGTCATTCGTAGTAAAAGGACTTCCCTTTCTTTTTTATATGCAGCCTCGTCAAATAGCCGGAATACGCCAAGTAACTGTGCTGCAACAGTAAGCTAACTCTCTTACGGTGAGCTTTGAAACCTCTTAGCCTGAAAGAAGGAACTTCAACCGTAATCTGGATCCAACAGTTCTCACAAAAAAAAGGGCGGATACGTGCATGAAGGCTTGACAAATTTATAAGTGCCGTTTCGAATGAGGTTGCAGCGAATGAAATCCTATTTTAAAACTTTACTAAATAATAACCTTAATATATAAGAAAAATATATTTTAGTACATATACTATACAAAATAAAATGAAGCGGTAACAAACCAGGTAACTGCTTTTGTTTCATAAAAGCGTAAGATTAAATACAATTAAATTCATATTTCAGCAACCTACGAGAAAAAACCTTTTTACGATGCCAAAATTGTGATTTGAACTTTTAAAATATTCTCGAACATGTTGTACCATACAGACGAGGGTGCATTATTAGTTTGATTTGTAATTTGTATTATTTATCCTCTGTTATTGTAAATTCACATCCAGCGGAAGTGGTCGCACAAGCCATGTTGTGAGATCAATTCCAGTGCGCTTTAGTTTAATTGTTTAATTCTTAGTCCAAAAGACAGCTGATGATCGCAATGGTGTGCGTGAAACCGGTACTGTCTACCTTAGGTAAATATTTTATGAAATTATTTAAAATCAATTTAATTTTCCTCGGGAGATGAGGGTGTGGGAGGATTCGGTAAGTGTGACTTGTAATCGTTCTTGTTTTTCGTCAGTTGTAGTGGTTTTAATTTTAGTTAATTCTTATTAAATAGTTATGCTATTATTTTATTTGAACAGTTTGTCGCCGACTCTGTTCGTCTTTTTTCGTCCGGCGCTGTCCCGGACTCAATTTGCTCTGTATTTACCTTCATGGACAAACTATTTTTGTACGATTTGTTTTGTCTTGGCAAATTTGTTTTGTCTTGGCAATTATTTAGCATGGGTGATGTGATGATCCCTAAACATTCTCGTAATAAAGAAAAAAATCTCGGGTGCCACTTTTGGCACCCGCAAACCAATCACTACGCACCCCCTACGTGAGTCAGAGGCGCAGACCGTGCTGGCGCACAAAACATGCTAAAAAATATTTGATACATGATCTACTCTCGTATTTGGTGTTTGGTGGTGAAATATGAGAAGCCCAGGGCTCGCCGTGGGTGTGGAAGGGGGAGAGGGGAGGCCGGCATTATGCGGGCACACATGGCTGGCTTTGCCGCGGTTCCGCCGCTTCGCCAAAAAACGCCGATTACGAGGAACAGCGAGCGCGCCAATGGCCAAGTACGGGCCTTGACCTCGACGAGGGGCTACGCATTCACTATAGGTGCTGGTGTCCCGGACGTCCACCAACAACAACACTTGCACTCGCGTGAAATCAGCGCGGTGTCCCCCAAATCATTTGTGGAGGGTTGTGAAATGGGCACGTCAATGATCACGTAAAAGGTCGAATGAGCACTTAAATTATGACCGAAAAGATTGGAGGTTGTTTTACACATCAAGTTACAGGAATAGAGAAGTTCATAAGCGGGGTTTCACTCACGAGAAGCTAGCTAACTTCCATAAGTTGCCCTAATATCTTGTGAAACTTTTCGTTTGTCAATCGTCTTGAGACGCTCACCTGAAGCCTCAAAAATCTAAGAATATGTTTTATAATGAAATTTTAAAGGACAACTGCAACATAAAATCTAGCCATGAACGAACAAAAGATTGTCTTCTTTTCTGAATAATTTTACAGATCCGATTTGCGATGAATAAATATACTGATATTCCAGCGTTATACATTTATTTTTTTACTTGTTGGAGGATTGATTCAAATCTTCAATAAAAGCAGGGAATTCTGCCAGTGTCAGCTCAGGTCTTTGGAAGATGTGTGGCTATAATATCGGCATGAGGACTGGATAAATTTCCGCTTCAGTTGACATACATGTGTCACGGTTCTCGCGTACCAAAAATCGGGTGATCATCAAAGTCGGCAAACCACGTAGATATATATTTTTTTCAATTTTAATAGCTTTTGTCCATCCAGGTCGCGTTTTCTGGCAGCGCAGTTGATCTGCCGCGCGTCCCGAACTCGGGGGGCTAATGACATTTTACGAATCCGCCAAAGACCAAACAAATTGCGATTGACTTGAATATCCGGATGAAAGTTCTGCATGGACATGGCGATGGTCGTGTGGTCTCGGGGAGCGTCGAGGAACTGCATCGTGCAGAACGTAAATAGCCAGTCCACATGAAGTTACATGAGAAAGTATGAGGTAGTTCGGGGGAGAGGGGGAAAATCGTCGACTTTGCCAAGTTTGTGGCAGGGGGGGACACGCAGACTACACACACATACGAGGAAAAGAATGTGACCCGGGAACATTCTTCGGCGCCGACTGCACAGAGAAACACACGACATCAAGGCAACAAACGGGCAAAAGCCAATATTTGCGGTGCGAGGGAGTTGCGCCAGACGCGAACTGAGACAAAAGGCGCCGTGACGATTCCGGGGTGAAACGTTGAGGGGGTGGCTAAACACTGAGGGGCCCGCCATCAAGGGGGCCAATTAAGCGCTTTCCAGTCATCTCGAGAAAAAAAAGAATCAAGTTTTGAAGTTGAAGATCCTCGCGAGACCCACTCCAAAAATGGAAACGTCCGGAAAGAGCTGTGGGGAGTTGCACCCTTGAGGACTTGCTTGAGGACGGACCGTGACAACAAATTAAACAGTGGGTCATTCGAGTGACCCGTCGCCGCATCGCAGCAGACCTGACCCTCGACAGAAATTCGGTCACCGAATGAATGTCGAATCGGATTCAGATTCGGAAGATGGGGGAAAACGGGTCGACCCGACCAGTACGTGACGTTTGTTAATTTAACTTCGCATGCATGCACCAGCACCTCCATCACAGAAGAAAAAAATCCGACCAAGCCGTTCGTTCGGTCTGAGCCAGTCAGAAACCAAAAAGAAAAAAAACAGGAGAAATGTTTTCGAGCGTGTCGCCCAACAGGCAGGCACAGGTAAAATTTTTACTATTTTCCAGCCTGTAGGTGGTTTTTCACTATCACGCGTCCTCACCTGTGAGGAGGGGAAAAGGTAAAAGACCTCGCAGTTGCAAGTCCGGAGGGCGAATGAGGTTCGGGAGAAGAAGAAGCAAGACGAAATACTTGCCACTTGCATTTGTTGACCAAAGAGGGGGGGAAAGGGGGATATTATTCAGGGTTTAGCCCGACTGAGGGACGAATTAAAACACAAGACACAACTACACTACGCCCTAAGTACTCATCTGTTGCACTGTAGAACGACGATACAATCGAGAAAGATTTGCTAGGACGTCTGTATGATATTAAATCGAGAAAGGGTGAATTCGTTGCTATCTTCACTTAAAATGACTGAGGCTTGGCGGTCCCGGGTTCGATTCCCGGCGCGGGCTGTCGATTATTCGATCCCGGGGCACTGTTGAAAATGTGCCCCTCGCATAGAGAGTAAGCACCACGAGGGGTACGTAACGCCTGTAGTGCGGTTGACTATAGTTGAATGACATTTATAACTATTATGTATCTTACGATAGCGCTACAAATTATTGAAATATCTTGCGCGCGATTTAATGATTTATTTGATTAAAAAAATTACTTTACTGAATACCCTGTTTTGGCAATGAAAAATTGGCATATTTGGAAAGACGTAAAGTGATCGATAGTTAAAAGTAGTATCGGTTGAGTATCGCCGGGGAGGTATAGAAAGTGTGCGTACGATAGTTGACGATAGTGGCGATAACATTTGACAGATGTTTGGGCGAAACCCTCATATTAAAAGTTTAACTTCAAAAAATCTGTTTTAATACATCACTGTAACACTCGTGTGACCCAAATCAGCCAATCACAGCTTGAGGAAGATAAGTTTGAGTCCAAAATGGGTACTCAGCATATCCAAATGAAACATATTTAATGAAATTTGGTTTCCATGTTTTGATTTAATTTATGTCTGAGTTTTAAACCCCTCTTTTATTTCAGAACATTTGGGCAATTCATATTTTAGTAACTGCAATTTTTTTTTATTGAAGTTAAAAGTATAAAATAACCGTTGGACTTTGCACTTACTTTAACTGTGCAATTTCTTAAAATTTCATTTGCACTGATCTGTGGAATTTCAAATATTTATACAAACTATTTTGTGTTTTATAAAGATTACATTCAGAAATACCATTTACCGAATACTGGATATCATTTGTTAATCCTAAATGCTGTTGCACCTAGGTAACCAAGAATGACATTTTTTATGGTAACATCAATCTTTCCTATTTCCTGGTAACAAAATATACAAAACGACAAGACGCTATCAAACGCTGATAATACGCTATTCAATTGCTTTGTCTACAACACTATAATCGTTTATCACCTTGATTGCACTTATCCAGTAAACATGCACCTGTTCCGTTTTCCATTCGCTTCTAAAAGTAAAAACGCATTTTAACGCCTTATCTTTATATTTTTTGATCGTTGTAAAAAAAAGAGGCCATGTCATCAATACCCGAGATATTGAACAAGCGAGCATGTTTTTATTCTAAATTTTCCATTCGCACGCTGATCGAATTAAGATAGAATGCCGATTTGTTCGCCACCGAAACATTTGGTCAAACGTTAGCAAAAAATCACCCCCCAACTCGGTCCCCCAAAAAAGACTAACTTTTGATCTTTCTCTAAGCGTTCGACGGCTCAAGAGGCAAGTGGGATTACCAACAATCGAAGGTCGACGGATCAAGCAGGAACTGAAAAAGCCTTCAAGTTTGGAACCTCCCAAAAAAGGGACCGGAGAGGAGCTCTTACGAATCTCAAGTTTCGCAGCTGCATTTCTTGCAACAACTCCCGGTGGCACGGCGATCTAAAACCCTCCCATTTTTTTCTCTTCGGAACCCGAACACTCCATTCTCAAGTTGGCCACAAGTTTTCGAAAAGAAACGAAGAAAAGAAAACCGTCCACAGTCGAATCCAGGCATCGAAGGAAATCCAGGAAGACTTGATCACCTGTCACATCATGTTCTCAAGTGTCCACCCTAAAAGTTTGACAGCTGTTGGACCATGCGACTGATTCCCAAAAAATCGATTTTGACAGAGAAAAAACTTTACTTTTTGTTCTCCATAAAATATATTCGAATCACCTTAACTTTAAGGAAGCTTTTAAATTTTAATTCGACAGTTACGAAACAGTACTAGATCAGATCCTGCACCTCCCTCATCGGTGTTTCGGCACAATTCGAGTGTGCGTTGTCGAATACTAGTAAAACCACGCCGGGAATCGAACCAGGAACCGTCACACCACACGTCCGTCTCTCAATCGACCGGACCACGACAGATCGTGCACATTTTTGATAACCACGCCTCTCTAACGCAACCTTCAACTTTTCCAAACTTTCCCCTAACTTTCTTCATCCACCTAAAAGAGAGGAAAAAGTTTCGCGCGCCCAGACACTACCCCCAGAACTGAGCGCGCCAAAAAAAGCTGCCGTTCCCGCAGTAATCAAACTACCTTGAATTCCTATGATGCTGATACCCGATGTCGGTTATATGCTGAGCTATGGAGTATCCAAAGTAGGATCCGGGCGGGCCCTGTTTCATGATGGGCACCCGCGGTTCCAGATTAAATCCGAACACGCGGCCGCCGCCTAGCAGAGTCAGCACTAGGACTCCCACTAGACACGTACAGTGATTATACACTGTGAAGGCGAGGAGGGTACCCATGGTTCAAAAGTTGACGGTATTTTTTCTCGGGGAAGTTCACGAGTTTGAAGGAGGCGAAGGACGCACCACCGCCGCGCGAGAGTCCGAAGTTCACCGCCCGAGTTGTCGTCGATTCGGCCACAGAAGTTTGTGGTGGTGATTGGTACCGAGTGGGGGGGATGGAGGGGGGCCGCCCGTGGAATAAAAACACAACGTCGGCACACACGCACACACACACCACAGACGGGACACGCACCACACAAAACGCGTGCGCGTATAAAACTTGCTTTCAACTGAACTGGAGCGATCGCGACGACATGATTCTCTCTCTACTCGCTCGTCGTACATGTGTGTTGCCGAGAGCAGTACAGTCCACTAGCAGCTAGCTGCTAGTGGCAAAACTTGCACGATTTGCGAGGGGGCGTTCGTAAACCGTTGTAAGTTCTGGTATGTCCGTTGCTGTTGGAAGCCTGCTCCCATATGCAGTGTGGACTAAAATAAATTTAATCTTATTTAAAATAGAACGTTGAAAGTTTTGGTGTGTCAGTTGCTGTTGGAAGCCTGCTCCCATATGCAGTGTGGACTAAAAGAAATGGAGTCTTATTTAAAATTTACAATTAAAATTGGAAAACGTTAATCGAATCGAATGAAATTTCACACATTTATTGGCAATACATTCCTTTTTGAATTGCCATCATGCACGTGCGTGTATGTGACGTCATCGTTTTGCTTCGCGATTCTAAAAAGGACGTTCAGTGACGAGGACGTGCATGTATTTTTACGTAAAAAATCATATCGCGGTGCGATCCTCTTTCACGGAACGCCATTTTTGAGAGTTTAGGAAGGAATACAGAACTCTGTATTTCGGAAACTCAAGTTTCCCGTTTCTCGTAAACCGTCCTGTGTTTGCACCAAATGTGTTCTTTTGTATAAAAAAAAAAACTTCCTATATTATAAAACTAAGAATTGGATTTTCGTTTCCAGAGACTTTTTGCCGAACGGTTTAATGAAATTGCATAAAAATGAACATACCGTAATTACACCATCATAATTCGCTAGCGACGGAGCGACGGATCTCAATTTCAATTCTCAATAAAACATATTTAAAAATTGTTTTACAAAATTTTGGCTTTTGTAACGTTTTCCTTTGGCTTCAAACTTCAAAAAATGGCGTCTCCACATCAAAAGAATGACGTCGTCGATTTCACGAGATAAAGTCTGGCACGTGAAAAATCAGTTACTTCACATTTCACGTTTGCGTTTATCGCGTGTCATCGTGTAAACGTGAAATAGCCGGTAAATTTAGTTACTTCACATTTAACGTTTGCGTTTATCGCGTGTAAACTTAAAATAGCCGGTAAATTTACACAATTAATTTTTTATTTCATTGGTGG
>JAQGBY010002585.1:0-22359 GCA_034698785.1 Mycogona germanica | reverse complement strand
TTTCGAGTCTTGCCAACTCGATCGTCGTCTTGCTCCCAGTCGAGTCCTGGGATTACCCGTATTTCTTTTTATAATTACAAAATTATTTTTCCTCAACTTATTGTAAGGACTCCCAAATAGTAGAGTAGAAGCCGATGATACAAAACAGATAAAATGATTGATGGGCTGCAATCGAGGGTCAGCAACAAGGTCGTCGATAAACAAAGTTTACTTCTGGGTGTCGTTTCCCGACGAATCTTCGGCGCCCTGCGATTGGCTGATTTGGCGACATTTCGCTAGCGAAGTTGGTAAATGCCGCCAAATCATCCAATCACAGCGCGTCGAAATCTTTTCTTCGCGCCGAAGATTCGTCGAGAAACGACACCCTGACTTACGACCAAACTTAAAGATATTGAAGATTTTCGAAACAGAAAGACAAATTACGATTTAACTCACCTCCGTACTTTAGTCACTACCCAATAAATCAAAAGATCAGAAATAGACTTTGTTTGTCGCTTCAAAATTTGACGCCAAGGGCCAGACGTGTGAATTTAATTATTAAAGATAAAGTTTCTAACAGGTGATATTCTTTTATGGATTGCGTTTGTTTCTTAAATTAGCAGGATGTGTAAAAATTATGACTAAAAGTTATGACTAAAGTACTGAAGTCTAATTACATCTTTTAAAAAGATATATCTTTTTAAAAGTGGATCACGTTTCGGCGGACGAATACAGATTTTATCCAAGTCATACCGCCAATGTTGTTCGGCGCCATTTGACGCCTGTATCGCCACTGTCGCCATACTCGTGAATAAATAAATAAACAAGGCAAAAGGATAAAGTATAGACAGTTTTTGAGAGCGAGTGGAGGCGCGACGACGTGAAAGACGAATGAACGGATTTGAGTCTCGGCAAAATATTGCTGGCACACGAACGAGAGATTTTTTTCTCTTCTTCCCGTGCTCCGCTCCCAAAATCTTCTGCATGTAAAAATGCCTCACCGATCCAAAATCCCACCGTGTGTGCCTGCCCCCCTTCATCCCCCCCACACACACACGTACACACACACACACACGAGACAGCCGAAGTAATTTCCGTGACCCTCGGTATTCAAATCTCCGTTGTCATGGTGACCGACCAAAGATGATCACGCGTGTCCCGCCCGCGCATGCGCAGGTACCGTTTTTCCAACCGCGGAATCTCTGTTGAAGAACGATGGATCCGCGTTCGCCGGTCGACGTGGAAGAAGCTTGTTAGGACCGTTTTACACCAGGAGATACAGCGGTGACGATAATATCGGTTCCTTAAATTCCGACAGCCCCGATAGGTCTGTCACGCTATTGGCGACGAGCTTTTTAAAACCCCCATCTTAATCTTTTTCCTCCTTCACCACCACCTCCTCCTTCTCCTCCTTCCTGTGTCGGGTTTTGATCCCCCGTGCTTAGATTCTGAGTCACCTCCGTGTGTTGTCGGTGTGCGATTAAGCGAGGTTGATACCCGGCAACCGAATAAGCGTTTCCCTGGTGGCCAATTCCAAATGTATACTCCGGAGATCATCAATCCTCAGCAAGACAATGACTGTGTATGGCTATGAAATCCAATTGCGAACCCTCTCTGAACCGAGGAAGATACGGTCTACATCTGAATAGCTAGGAAGAGGAGTTGGAATTTGAATGGTCATCCAGGTAAGAGGCAACGAGTCTTCGTGTTCGTCTGTATTTCGCGCTTTGAACACTTCGATTTAATATCCTTATCAAATAAGGGTGTATGCGATCTCCTAAGAAGTGTGGGATGGCTGATATTTGAAACTGTGAGGTGCAGCTCAATGGTAACTGAGATCGAAAGTTCCACGTAAAAGACGAAATGGGAAGACGTTATCATTCCTGGAACATAGTGATTCGTGTGAAGCAGCGAGCTGCATGATTACGAAGTAAAGTGGATTACATTTTTATATACTGTGTAGTACATTAGTTATGTGTACACAATTTCTTTTCACTTTCTTGTTGTGACGGAGGTCGCTATTCTGAAACAATATATCTTGTAAATTGCAGACATACCTGATCAAATGTTTGATTGTTTCTTGGCGATTTGTGTGTATGCTGTTGCAAAACATAAGCTGGACTTCCTTAGAGGATAACAATTTAATCAACTAACACACATTCATAAAGCAGTTAGAGCATCTTCTAAATTGCAGTGATGTTAGAAGCACTGGAAATGTTTGGACAGCAAAGCAAATGCAGTCGCTTATACGCTTATTGGGTAGAAATATGAAGAACATATCCTACATTGGTTGAACGCAATGTGGCAACATCCTTTACCACTTAGTACACTGTAGACTTTCGTCAACAAAACAAGTTCTAGGAAAACAAATTGCTTACAAAGTTTCATATTTCTGTCTCACGAAATGATAGATCAATGGATGAGCAGTTCCAATTTGGATCGTTTTCCGGGAAATCTGCTCGCTGACAGTTGATACTCATTACTAGTTATAACTAACTACTAGTACCATTAGAGACGACTACGGGGTTTTAAAATGTTCAATCAACGGTGAACCTCCTAACAAACATTTTTTCGAGACGACTAGAACTGTGTGAAAAGGTCAATGATTACATGCAACAAGGTACATGGAAGAATCATTTACATAGTCACCATTTTAAATAATGCTATATCATTCTTCTTTCTAATATTTAATTGATTTGAAAAAATTATTTGTGCCATTTTTATTTTTATTGTCACATCACATAATTACATGTATTCAGTGCACGGTACATGTACATGTATTCAGTGTCAAATGCATGAAATTTAATTAAACAAATTATCCGAATTTAATTTATTCGATTCAAATTTTAGTTATTTCGTTGCATTATGTTGATGCTTAGATGACATTATGGTAAATCGTTTACTACAAATTATAAAACAAAGTCAGTCCGACAAACTATTGAAATTGAATGAAAAACTACACCGTTCATGTTAAACTTATGCTGCTTACGTAACGTTGTCAGATGTTCAATGTTAAATTTTGTCAGTGAGGTGGCGCTAATGAGCATATGCTCAATTTTATTTTTTCTTTCTTCGTATCCGCCGAGCTAGTCGTATATACATACGAAGAGCACGCGTGTCGAGTGACGGGTGGGAGCATTAGAACGGCAGCCGAGTCGTATAAGAAAAGGAACACCGGACCGAGCGATATTATATGAGAGAGAGAGGAAGTTTCAGCCGAAGAATGACTTTCGATCGTGAGAGCCGCCACGAGAACGAAGCAAAAAGGAAGGGAGGGAGTAAAGCGGACGGATGGACGAACGGCGAAAGAGGTCATTGAGGCCGTTCACATAAAACGTAGTGGCCGGGCGAAAAGCGTTTAAAAGTGAAGAGAGAAAATATCCCCCCCCCCTTCGTGCACAAAAAGGAGAGACGGATGAAAAAAATGTCTCTCCTCCCACCCTAGATATGCATACACTTGGGTAGACAGCGCCAGATGCATACTTCGAAGAGAACGAGTCCATCATTCGGGGAAACATGTCCGGAGCATCACGGTGATGCGGGGACATTCAATTGAATTCAACAGACGACCCCGCTGCAATGCTTACTCTGTCGGACATGGACATGACATTATTGAGGTTCTTTCATTCCAATTATTTCATTGAAATTAGCAGAACGCGTGGTTGACATGCTTGCTGGAGGAGGAGTCTGTTGAAGATGCTGGGAGAGTGTGTAACCTATTATTCTAAGAACACTGATCGCTCGCTTAGCATCTAATAGGAAATAAAAAATATACAAAAAAAAATGGCTAGATAGATGAAGGATGGACGAATTGTCACGACATCGTTATTCCGCGTGGAACAATTACACTTACAATATGTACCCACAAGCAACCCCGGATGTGGCCTATGGCGGGGGTCGAACGACCAGTTAATGACAAGGTGTGGTTGTCCTATCCTAACAGGATATTGACTTGAGACTCGTTAAATCCATTCCACTAACGACACACTCTTGGAAAATAAGAGCTGATGCAAAAAACAATGTCATGCTCAAAGATAGTTCTGTAAACCAGAGGAAAATAATATTGTACGGGTATGTTATGTTGTCGTTGGGGAAAATTAAAATAGGATCATATTCCACAAGGTGTAATAATTCATTGGTCCAAAAAGCTGTGCTTGATCCAGCTTAGTCTACCACTAAATCATTTAATTGTAATTGTTCCCCCTAATTCTCAAAATTGAATTGTATTTTGATGAAAACTCAATTGGAGGATAAACTTATATGCAATATTACTTTTACCTCTTTTAGTAGTCAAAATCATTTTTTTTAACATGAGGTCAATCTAGTCAACCACGAACGTAATTGCAAAACATAAGATTGATTACACATTTTAACTGTGACCTCGTTCTGATGATCGCCTCAGATTCTTGCGATTTGTGGAATATTTAAAAAAATCACTATAAGCACTCGAATCAGACTGAGGTATGACGAAGATAATTCCGATACAACTTCTTGTATATTTAATAACACACGCGTAATATGTATAATTGACACCAGATGAGTAATTCCCTTACGTTGTGTCAATCCTCTTGAACTGAAATAGGCCAGCGCCCCATCATTACCCGCGTGTGGTTGACAGTGCCAAAATCATAAGCAAATGTCACTAATACTGTCCATGATGAACACGCACGCACCCACTCACTCAGAAATGGCGCAGTCGCTCCGACGTTGCTCCGGCGGTCCACTTGCATCTGGCCCATAAAACCTTTCAGCGATGAGCCAAAGGCTACAGAAGAGGTGAAAGCGATGGCCAGAGCACGCACTCGACAGATAGAGCCAGGCGGGAGCACCAACCACATGGAGAGAGAGGATGTGTATATCCGTGACTAGAGACCGGATTTTTTTGATTGTACCTTTTCTTTTGGGCAAATACGAACAAAAGGTCGCATACACAAACACAATTTTCGGTCTGGAGAACTTGATCAGAAAAAACTGCAAAACATTTATCTCAGAAATATATTTTGGATCTTAGAACCTAAACCGACCTGAAAAACCTGCTCTATCTTCTGAAAAATTATTCAGCGATGAACGATTTATTACATTTTTTTCTTATAACGTGACAAGAGACAAATGTGGCAAGCTCTTCTTACTTTTCCAATGTCATCTATGTCACCTAAGCACCAAGAGGCCACAGAAACTCCTGTTGTGATAAACACTTCAGTGAATTTAAAAAAATATATATTTGATTTTTTGTTTGAACTCTTTTTTAATGTGTAATACTAAATTCAGCGATCCAACGTGTCCAAGTCAGCACAAGAACAGACTAGGATAAATTTCCCTAATGAGAGTTGTTATCGAACAATGCTTGTTTGAAATAGAATCATCAGACTCAACCATTACACAATTACATATCAACACTAATTTTTGAACTGCAAAAGTACTGTATCAGCACAAGTTAAACATTGACATTTAAATATAAATACTGTATTCGTCATCTAGAATAGACGACTATTTCGGAATAAAAATAATATACGACAGATCTCTTTTTTAAAATTCCATATTATCAATTGTGCAAGCAATTGTTGGACCTAATAATCCGGTTCCCATATATGACGCACATATGCAGCCACCATGTAATATTGGCGCTGTCCATTTAAAGCGCATCCACAACAAGGCGCAGAGATCTTGCTCGCCCGTTTCCCCGGCGAAGTTTGTCAACCACTCACAACTTTGTCTGATGATGAAAAGTAGAATGCCAGCAGCATCCACTCAGTCGACTTGGCAGCTATCTCCAACACCACCAGCACATATACAATATGGCTGCACTTTTCATGTCAGTTGGCGAATATACAAAAAAAAAGAATAACAACCAGAAAAACGATATGCCAGGAATGGCTCTCTCACGGTACTCTATTGCACTCCTATGTCAGAAATGAGTCACATTTTCCGTAAAGTATGCCACCTATAAACTATGAAAAAGAGCAGACAGAAAAAATAATTTTTTACATGAAACAACACTTTTTGCCTGCGATATGGGAAGAGGATTTTTAACATGCTCTAGTTTTTGTTGCCTCCTGAGATGATGTACGTCTTTGGAAAGCCAACCAGCGCTAAGATTCTATAGAACAAAACGTTATCTATGTGACATTATTTTATCACAAACAGTTTACAGTTTAGACGGCATGAGTGTCCACTGATTACTGGTTTTGAGTCTAATTTATATTTTTAAAAAGTAGTTCTGTTCTCTACCAATTGTTGATTACATTGGATTACACCTGCACTTGGGTAAACGAGAAATATATATTTATTAATTCCTGTACCTGTAACAGTGTTTTGGTAAGGGTACCCCAATAAGATAATGTGATACTGCCAACAAGATCTCTGTCAAAGTTCAGACCGAGTTGTCCTTTTAGCCGTAAGTCTCAGGAGTAAACAGAGACGTCGTTATCCCGCACATTCTAACATTACAACTCATTGCGTGATGTGGCGGTCGTCAGTTTGTAGTCGTAGGAGAGCGCCGTCAACCAAAATAATGCATAGACGTCAACTGCACAGCGAACTAGTGGCGCCCTCTCGAAAGCGATCGGCAAGCGCGAGGCAAATGGTCGAAAGAGAGCGAGAGAGAGTGAAAGAGTCGAGCTTTTTGCAAGAAGCTGGATCCGGCAAGTGCTATTAGCGATTTCCCCGGCCAGTTAAAATGTCATCCGCCGCCGAGTCATGCGTGATGGAGAAAAAAAACCGTATCTGAGGTTTTTGATCCAACTGCACAAAGAAAAAGCGAGAGCCGGACATGGCAGTGGACATCTGCGAGGATCTGCGTTGAAGTGGGGAAAATATTGTACCCTACTCTTCTATACCAATACGCTTTGTTTGCATATCTAAAAAGTGTCACCTCCTTTAAGCTTGAAGTCACGGGTCACAAGACCAACACAGCATTTACGTTACAGGTTTATTTATTTGTGTTCTGCAAGAGGTTACATTTGGTTTCTACAAAAGAAAATTCCTTCTTGTTAAATTTCGATTTATCTGAATCTACATATATGAACCCCCTTAAAATAAATACGCACGAGACTAGCTCTTTCCCCAGCACCAAAGTTCATAATAGGTTCACTCCTAATCCTTTATAAAAATGACGAAAAATATTCTCTTCGTTTGTTTACGAGTGAGCACACATTTAACAAAGAATAAGCGGATAAAAGGTTTGGTAATGGCGCCCGAAGCAATATTGTTGCCATCTCGAAATTGTCCATTGCCGCTTTCTTTGTAATGGGGGATACGGAATTTGGCGACGACGCTCCAGTCGTATGCCAAGTGTCTTTCGGGTCGCTCACTTCTTTTGTGAAGAGTTATCCGTGTCATTTTCTGAGGACAAAAGGTTAAATGGCACCGCGATAATCGCATTTAGAAATACATTACCATAATTACTTCGTATCGGCTGTATGCCAAATGCGTCTAGGCTTTTCTAGGCGTAAATACATATGCCGTCTTTTACGTCGCACCATTCGCGGATAGTGCACCCGAGCTTAGCACCAGTCGAACTGTCGGACCAAGTCAAAATGACCCTACACAGTAACTAAGCAAACAAATTTTAAGAATCTCATACATTTTGCAGATATCCAATTACAGTGAATTCCGACGATATTTATAGTACATACAGCACAAGTAGTACATACACGTTTCTACATTTATAAGGAAGTGAAATTGTGTTCTATGTATTTTATTAGAATACCGGTTCGGTCAGAATTTAATTAAATAAACTAATTATATCCCAATTATGGAATTTGTGTCATGTGGTTGATGGTCACTGCGCTAGATTGTGCGGGTCTTTTTGTCATCGTCTCACGCTACGTATAAGACGGGGGATAAATTGAAGAAAACAATTGTCTGAACATGCCGTTTCGATATCCATTATGTTGCTTTATTCAATGTGTTTTCCCTGTTTTCCCTACGAATGAAAACGTGGCATCTAAGCAGCTGTCGGGTTCAATTGTCGCCTTCGACCAAACTTGGGCGCGTCCACACAATTACATTGCAAACAACAAGTGTGACGCTCGCGCGCGGGCTGTAAATTAAACGAAGAATTAAGACGTTAACCAACAGTCATTAAGACGCACTTTTTTCTTCTTCTTTCTTTCTTTTTCTCATTCGCCTCCTCTTTGTTCTTTGCAGCCGTCTGTCGTTTCCCAGAGGCCTGGGCCGGCCCGTGGTTCCAGAGCGGCGTGAGGCAGTTTATCTTAATCGAAGGAGATATACTATCGTTCAAAGGAAGTTGTGTGGAAGCCGAGGGTGATAAATTTTTAATCGAAGATAAGTAAGTATCTTTTTTTTCTCCTACCCCTCTATCTCTCATCGGTACACTCTCAGACTGAGTCGCGTAAGTGTACAAAAAAAGTTTAGTTTTTTTGTGGGTCTTCTTCTCCTTTAAACAAGGCTGCACCGTTCCCTGTCCGATAAATTAAACATCGTTCGCGCCTTCAAGTCAATGCTCGCAGGGATTAAAGTCGACAGTAAATGTATACCTTAATCTATTCTATCGGTGCGAAGGAACATACATTAGCGACACCTTCCCATCCCCCCGACACACTTAAAAAACCATCTGTTCCGATTGCTGCAAGTGAAGTGGTTTAGTCAATGAAAAGCAGAGAGTTGCACTTTCAAGAAATTTGTTTAATTCTTACAAGCCCCCTTAGCTATTAACAATATTTTATATAATAAACAAATGGATATGGATATCGATTTAATCCTTTCACAAAAAATAACAAGAATCGCCTTAAAAGAAATTGAGTAACGTTTGTCATCGGATAGTATAAAAGCATAATCTTTTAATATTATTTCAATTTATTGGGTAGTGACGAAAGGTTTTGGTGGGCACAATCGTTTGTCTTTGTGTTTCGCAAATTTTCATTTCTTTTGATATTTTATCTCATCAACTCGGACGTCAACGCTCTCCCAGTGGTATCCTGGGTTTTGACCTTTCTTTGGTTTAATAATCTATTTAATCCACTGTTGAAAACACATTTAAATTGCGACCTCCTGCATGTCGTTTTCGAACGATGTAATAGCAAAAGTAAACATCAAATAGATCATCTTTACTGTATCGAATAATTAAAGATCATGGACTAGCGCTCAGCGCAGTGTGCTCATGTCTCGTAACTAGCGAAGGCGAACTTAAAATTTATGTTGAACACATTAAATGAGCGAATTTATTTCAGCCACATAAAATGAACGAATTTATTTCGGTCGGATAATATAAATCCTGTCGTCTATCCCGAAACTAAAATCGTAAACAAACATTTCGCCTCGTCGTGTCCATACATTTTCATTCCGCCGCATTTCGAGGTAATAAAACGTGATGTCCACCGGCGCCATCTATCGCCGCCCAACCGAACCGCGGATGTAAACAGAGAACTACATTATATACGATCCACCAGTCGATCAATGGCACATCACAAGTGTAATTAAATCGTATGGTGGATTTCGAACGAGGACATAAAAACAAACGAAGCAAGAAATAAAATTCTGGAACAGTTCAATGTTGAATCGACAATGGGGTGAGAGGGGATGGGGAGTCGTGTTGTGTACGGCGCCTCAAGTGGGTGATTTCAAGTTTTCAAGTGGCGGGGGGACATATGGCAATAAACGTAGAACAATTTTTCTGTCAAAAAGATCTTCGGTGAGGGGCTAACCCGATGGAAACATGAAGAGCATTGTGTTTCGTTAGCAATTTTGAATTGAAAACGACTGGCCCCAATGTATTCCATTGGAAGGTCCGGCGAGCACGTTGAGACCGAGGTACGCCAAACGAACTCGGATGAGGTCACATGCAGGGTTGCCATTCATGCATATATATACCGTATCTCGCTCTCGTGACTACCTCACTCACTATATATTGCAGGAAAGTCCAAACAAATTAACCCCCCCCCTCTCACTTTATTTGATGTTGGCCAAATTCAGTGTATGTCTATCGCTGGAATTTCTATGTTCAAATCGACCTGGAACAGTCGCAAGGGTACAGAACACGACTAATTCATTGAACCGTATCGACCGAATTCTCAAAAATCTGATTACAATCGACCGATTATTTGAAGCGATGTCCGATCAATCTAACACTATACAGTAGTAGACATATCGCGAAAATGACATGAATTTAGCTTTTCTTAGACCACGGGTCATTTGTGAATTTTTCTCGTTAATCTTTAACGTGCTAGGTGAATTAAAAGGTGCGTCAGCACGCCAAAACATACAGTATGTGGAACTAAATAAAATATTTCAACTAGTTGGTGATGATAATGAAATTAGTCGAAATTCTACTGTACCTAACTGAACTGATATTGATAATGAAATATTGAATTAGAGCTAAGTGAAGATACGTGGATAAATAGTTACTAAAGTTACATGTCCGTAAAAAGAGCCTAGACGATATTTTTTTTTAATAAATAGTGTTATCTTAGATCTCCAAAATCATCCTCCTTTATGGGCAACAACATATTTTGGCATCAACTGGAGCAGCCAAGGGCCGATATGTTTGACTAAACCTTCGCGTAGGTTAAATAGACGGGTCATTGGGGTTATGATCCATTAAATTCGAGGCATAGAAGTAACGGGAGGGCTTCTTTGCTGATCCGCGGTCCCCCCCCCTCCCCCGCAAGAGCTCCAGCATTCCGATACGCCGGAGAGCAAAGCAACAACAGCGAACGGGGGATGGGGTGGTGGTGGGTTTCGTCTTATCCGGAACAAAATACACGGTTAGATTGAAAGAATTTTTCCCTTTCCTCTCCCCTCCCCCATCCCCCCTCGTCGGCGTCGCTCTTCCCTATATCGCCCCCTCCCCAACCCCTCTATCTCATCCCCCTCCTCCTCCTACTACTACTTCCACCTACCCCGACCACCTACTACCCCCGCGTGTAGCTGCTTCGCTCGGCGGTGCGTGCATCGAAATCTGCATGAATATACATAGGCAAGTAGATAGGCGTAATGCTAAGGCAATTCCCGCGAGGCCAAAGAAATCGAAGGCGCACCGGGCGACACGCCGAAATAGGTAGTGATGTGGGCTATGAGCTAGAGAGAGAGTGAGAGAGAGATACGAGAATGGCGACAGCGGCAGGAATAAAAGAGAGAGTGGATGTGCTAGCGCGCACCGTCACCATTCATACCTCTTTTTCATTAGGAATTTACAAAAACGTTCGGTTGACGATAGGTTCCTTAAATAGTCATGATAATAAAAAAAAATCGAATGATACAGTTATTTGTACATGGAGCACGTGTAAATAATACATAGCATGCAGATACCTATAGTAACGGGCACATAAAATAAATTATGTCGACTTTTTCCCCTTTCCAGTTACGAAATGTTTAAAAAATAATCCGAAGAAAAATATCAGTCTTTCAAGTTACCTAGTAGAATTTTTTTTAACATGATACCAATGATGGGGACAGGCCGGACGAAAAGAGACGAACAAGAGTTGGCGATAACTCTTCTAATTTAATAATAGTAAAACTATTATTTAAAAAGAAAAAATTAAACTAGAAGACAGTGTGAACTGACGCTACAGATGAGACGATGACGATTCGCATCTAACAAATTTACCACATCCCGTGGAAAATTAATATTTATAATTACCCAAGGTAACCGTCTCTTTTCGTTGGGCCTGTCCCGAGCACAACCCCCATTATTGAATATAACCCAGGCGTTCTTCTTCCTATGCTATGGTACCAATGTTTTTACATTGTTGGAGAAATATTCTTTTGTCAAAAATATTGACAGTTTGCGTAACATTTCTTAATGGGACATTTGATTACAATCCCCGAAGCTGGTCGAGTCATCCGGATAACAGTTTTAAACTTGATGCTAATACCCGTTGTCCTTCACTATAATCTGAAGGTAGTCTTCAATAAAGCACTGACCAATTACGATAGGTATAAAATACCGTCGCGTCAAACTCCTTAAAATATACAAAATTACATACAAACTTGACTGTGGCTCGGCGGTCCCGGGTTCGATTCCCGGCGCGGGCTATCGAAAGTATCGATCCCGGGGTACAGGACGTGCCTAGGCATCATGAGGGGTACAAGAACGCCTGTAGTGTGGTTGACTACAAAAGAAATTGGAGCGGAAAAACAGTTTAACATTGCTACCCCTAACCTGGTGCAAAGGGTTGGCAGCGCCATCTCGAGATATTATTGTTAATAGAGGCAATAATTTTAAACATATAAACACCTGAATGAACACTTCAGATAATTAATGAAATCTGTCACTGTAATCAGTTACTTTAGGCTTGTTGGTTGGGCGCGAAATTTATCCTAACAGTTTTTCATACCTAATTGTCAAACACCTGGTTGGGAGATTATCTTTTAAAGTTACCGTCAACTTTAAGTGCTACTAAAGTGCGAATCGGCAATGCATTTGGCAGTGATAGGAATTTCGTAGAACAGCGGTGATAAATCCAACATTCATTGCCCCAGCAGCCCTCGCTTCTATTTTTTAATGGCCCGCCATATAGTCGCACCGGAACAGGAAAAAGGTGCGTCGGCGCCGAATGCACACGCCACGGTTGACAACCTCGACGACACATAATACCCGTCCTCCCCCAGCCAATATGCAAACGTTGTATTGACAATAAAAGGTAATATTGTTTTCGAATAAAAACGCGTGCTGAAAAGTGCAGTCAGCGGAGGTGGTGGAGGGTGGGGCGAGGCGGCCGTGGCAAGGAGAGGAGAGAGGAGAAGGGGTGGGGGAGCAAAACCGAGGCATATAAAAACACATAGACGCGATTACCTTAATGTAGGAAAACGCATCTCGAAGCCTATTCAAATGAGGTTATGCATATACGGGGTGCCACCACATAAAAATTTGCATGATCCTCCTGAGAGCACGCATTCCTCTCTTCCTTCATCGATAGTCAACTCCAAATGATAACACGAGCCTTTGAAAGATACACGAAATTATCGGAAAACTTACATTTGAAATTTACAAAAGGTGTAACTATAAACTAATAAGAGAAGTGCGATCAACTCGATATAAGATTGTGATTTGTTAAGTTGTCTTAACTCACATGACACGTCGCCGTCGACATAGAACATGAGAGGGTAGGCAGGAGATTTAAAAATGAGCATGTGAATATATATCAGAATCAGAACATTTCTTCCACATATTTGTACTAGGGAATCCGGGTTCAGACGGCATGAACGTCTTTAAAAAAATCCAGGATAAACGGATTCCAGTCGTCGGATCTCAGGCGGTTTACGGGATGCAAGAGAACACCGAAAAATTGCGCGGGAACGGACCCCTCCTTACTCTTTTCATATATTCGCCTCTATTAACTCGTAAAGCGACCCTTTTTCGAAATAAAATTCCTACTTTGATAAAATAGACAAGTCAGTGGCGACGGCACGCGTGCGTGCACTCTTTTTATGCTTCCGCGGTTCAACTGCCGTTGTTTTGTGCGGGGTGGAACAGGAGCGAAAGAGAGAGCGAGTGAGAGAGAGAGGGAACACAGCGAAATATCCATAAAGGCATCTACTCACCCCTCTTAACACTGGATCGCCTCGAATCGAGCCGACCAGTTCCAATGAAGGGGCGAACACAGAAATCCTCAAAACAAATAATCAGTTAAACACCATTTTCTAGATGCCGAATAATTATTTAGCTTAATTAGCGAAATTCAAAATGTGGTGTTTCATATAAAACGATGTAAGATTAGTTTACTCCAAATAGAAGATGTATCAAGATATTGCCATAACCACTATAATATTGAACACCCTCCTTCCTGACGAGTAGGTTTTTTTAAAGTGTGCTTTGATTGAAAGCAATTTAAAGATAACGACATTAGATAATTTAGCAGCGCATTATTATTATAATTATATATTATTATAAATTAACCTGCTATTAACCAACTTTATAAGTCTGGTGAAATGAAATAATCATGACGGAAATAATATTTTGGGCATATAGATAGCCTTCTATATCAATTGCACCTCTAATCAGGATCGTTAAGACATCATTTGATCTACAAAGTGTGAATGATAGTTAATTTAAAATGGCGCTGCTGAATTTTTGGTATCTCTTAATTATCTTTCTAGTTTTGTCTATTCCAAGAAAAACTGCAATTTCAGGATAATTTCATAATTTAATATATTAACGGTTATGTCATGATTTAGTTTGTAATTATCTAGTAGCGTCAATGATCCATTTATTTTAACCCCAATCACATTTTGTTTGTTTCTAGAAGTATGCGCCTTTCCCTATGTGGATAAGACCGACTTATTCCAAGCAGGAAACTGTGAAAACGGGATCAGGAACATAGAGTTTCCGCATGTGTACTCCCATATTCGTTCATTGCTAATATGCGTTTACGATGCGGCGATCGTCAGACCCGCTAATAAAGCCAAACTAACGCCAGACATTCGCCTAACCCCGAAAGAAAGTTAAAGTCTAAACGTAGAATATTGCGATCCTGCGTATGCAAGGGGGAGGGGAGGAAACGAGGGGTTAATAGCATTTATTGGCAAATTTTTGACTACTGAAACGCGCTTTCCGAGACGGAAGCTGGAAAAGAGAATTGCCCACTGCCACGTTAAGAGCTAGCTGGCACAAAAAAATCAGAACGACCACTGCAATCTGAAAAACAAAATCAGGAGTAGCTAGCTTTCATACAAGCTGACCCCGCAGTAATTCCATGCAAGAGGAGCCAAATTGTCTAAAAAGGAAATCGTATGTTCGTAATTACATGTGCAGTGGTATTCAGAACAAGATCAGAAAGACCAATTTATGAAATGGAAAGAGTGAGCTGCTTCTCTGATTGTACGATAAAAACAAACATCACAAGGAAACTCGTCAAATAATAGTAACACAGATTGTATAACCTTTTTTACAAAATAGAACATATTCATGTCTGAACGACTTCACATCCGTAAAAAGTTTCATTATCGGTCATCACTTGAAATGAAAAGTATCTCGGCAAACACAAATACATAACACCGTAAGTGGTCGAAGAAATCTTTTGTTAAAATAATACATTTTTAAAGCTTACCACAATACTTATTTAAATAAAATTATATCTATTGGATAATATGTGAGGTTTCTACCTCACATAAAATGCTCGACTTAATAGAAATCCACTGTAATTATACTTAAGCTATTGCGTTTTATATTTTCGTGCATTGTAAATTATTCTAATTTGTGGTATGTGGGTAACTATTCAGAGGCGGATTTTCCCTACCATCGATCTCTTGAAATGCTATCCAAGATTGGTGACGTATTTTTACAACGATAAGGTCAGAGTTTAGGCAACTGGCGTGTTAAAAATTCGCACCCTGCGAACGTAGACGACCTTTTTGGGATACGGGTGAGTGGCGACGCGTGTTGGTGCACTTGTTTGTCGTGGAGACAAAAAGGAAATTGAATTCCATTCTCTCCTCAAGTAGCTACATAATTTAAGAAGAAAGCGATAATCGGGCGTTCCGAAAAATCCTCCCCGACGCCTCTCGTGAGACAATTTCAAATTCCCCGACACTTCTCCAAACACTGTTCGACATCAAAAAATGCAAGCTGCGTCATTAGCTATTAAAAATGGTAAATTTTTGTTAAGTGGTTTTGTCTATTTACTTTCGCTCGTGGATTTTTAATTGAATCGATACATTAAGCATGAATAATAAGCAAAATCAATCGATCAAATCGCTTTGGTCGCAGAAGCCAAGCGAATCGAGAACGTCGGAATCTAACGTATGGCAGCATCTTTAAAGTATCTTAGGATCACATCAAAATCAAAGTCACAAAATTGTTTTCATGCTTCATTTTTACATCCTCAACATTCATTGAAAGATACCTTATTCATTTGAAGAAGGTGTTGGTAGTAACGGGAATTTTAGTCATTCAGCTCTATCGATTGTGCGAAAATTTGATACAGATTCATGTGGGAGAAACTGAACATTGATTAGGCATTGATATTTTATATTTTCTGAATTTACACACATGTTTATAAATTAGGGGGGAAAATCTGTTTCTTGTTCTCGCGGGATGACAGAAAAGAGATCATGGTGCCACATTGACATTGTCAGAGCGCCTAATTTTGAAAAATGGATTTCCCAACGTTACGTTGGACAATATCCTATTTACCGTTACCTGACTATGACTAGACACTAGTGATTACCACGTCCCACCCACCCCACCCCCGTCCCGCTTCAAATGCACAGACAGAAAACAAAAACCCTTTAGCATAGCGGAAGCACGCCAGTGCTCATCTCGGACGAAGGCGGATCAGTGTTTAGCGGGATTAATTGTTTTACAGCGAGATCTGGCCGTCCTATTAAACTTAATCCTTTGGCGCTTATGGCTAACGAATCTTCGCCTAACACAATAGCGGTACGTGAACTAGCTACAGATAGACAGAAAGAGTGAGAGAGAGAAGAGACAGAGAGAGAGGGAAGCGTGTAAACCGATAAGACGCGGAGAATTAACGGTGCGCCGGCACGGCACAACTGCGGGCCCGTAAAAAGATATATCCGAGCGATGAGAGGCATTGTTAGAGCGCCAATTGCAGATGCGATAGAACTCCCCGGGGGGGGGGGCACATTCGTTCGGTTGTTGACATTGGGGGAGACATCGATATGGGGCTTTTGCATAAACACACCTCTAAGTAGGTAAGGTGTTTTCCCCCCCAAAAATAGGCGTCGTCAAATGCTTGATTTAGCGGCCATGGTTTAAGTGATTGAGACGATTAGTCTGACGGATGTTTTAGGAATTGATTTAATTAACTTATCTCCAACTGGTTTAGATGTTAAGTCGAAGCGAAAGGTGTGCAAGAAAGTAATGGTATCTGTCATATTTATCAAATGGTGGCCGAGATAGATTGCTGTCAAATTTGGAAATTACTGGTTAAATCTACCTGAAAGGCTAGAAATAAGGCTATTAGAACTTTTAAAATCTCAAATAAAAACATTCTTGAGTAAGAAATTGAATATCGAATGGCATTCATAATTTTCAAACAATCACGTTGGAATTGCAATGACCGTAAAACTAATTTTTGTACGAGCACGCAGTATTTACGTGGCACACTGTATATGCTTTCAATGCACACAACGGAAAGTTCCCCCCGAATACGGCTTCGCGGAATACACCAGTGTAATCCAATTTAGCAGTATCTAGGCTGACTAGGAGGTTTTCTTGTATGAGGTTTAAAAAGCACGAGAAAAACAAATATGATAATTTAGTACTGGAAAACAAATTCTAATATTTCCCCCCCCCCCGAGACACTGTAGTCGTGCCTGTACAACTATTTTAAATACAGGTGAACCAATTCGCTCTTAGTCACAGAATAACAATGCTTTTGTAAATCGATTTCGGTCACCTCCTTTATCGGACAGCCCACTGGACAAATGGCGGTGACCTGCTGGCTGGCCACTGGCATAACTCCGACCACTACGGCTGCCAATAGAATCCAAGAATCCAATGCTGCCTTAGAAAAACGCCGAGAGAAGAAAAAATCCTCGATCAATAGAGGTGACCAAAGCCAGACTAAACTAAGCAACATATTTTATTCGTTTATATTTAGAGTAACAATTTGAGCAGATTATTTATTCATTACACTTTTATTTAATTTTTTAGATCAATATTGGTCGGATGGCAAGTCACTAACCATTCACTACATCATTAAAAAAAATCGTGAACTTTTTTTTACATTGTTTTCTAGACTCAATCCATAATATTCCTTTAGCAATTATAACTTCTGTGTTATTTCTCTAAAATATTCCGATCAGTCAAAAATATTCGAACAGTTGTTAGAGTATCGACCCTTTGAAGTAAATTCAAAATGCATTTTCTTCTATTTCTAAAAGTGGAAATTCATTTCTGACACTCTGTATTCTTGCAAAAATATCATTTACAGTAATACTGGGCACATGTGTATAAGAAATAAAAATAAAATAAAACAGATAATTAAACTGCTCTTACAAGAAACGATCCAGGAAATGACTGATTAACACTTAAAAGATCCTAACTTCTGAAAATTAAAACTTTGTTCACTCACAAGTAATCATGCCCCAAATCATAAGAATTGATCGTTTTGAAAATATTAATAATAATGCTTTCCGCAGCAGCAGGAAAAAGGAGAAAAATTCATTCAGTTATTTTTATTTTGTATGAACTGTATACAATAGACGCGACTTGGTTCAGTTTAGTGGTCGATTGTACCGCAAGGCCAACAGTACGTGAAATGCGTGCGTATGTCGAACGAAGTTCGTCGGTCCGAAGGCTCTGGCTCAGCTGGGAACCGAGTTAGCACGCACCAGTGCGTCACGTTCCAGCGAGACACAGAGGCCAACAATGTCCAAGTCCACCCAAAGAGACATTTGGAGTAGAGAGTCGGTAGCGTATTGATATATGCCGTGGACGGTCGAAATGGCTTCATTTCGAATTTTTAAAAATCACGAGAGGCGTTGACGTTCATTCAGATTTGCATTGCAATAACACCAAATTGTTTCGTAGCTACGACATCATTGTAATTGCTAAAGCAATGTGAGGGTCCAGTTAAATTCACAACTGGATTACATATGTATTTCACAATTTGTCGTCAAATAAAGCTAGTTATTGGAACAAATTTATATGTGACGAAATACATGAGGTTTATTTTAACTGTATTTCATTTTTTTCTGGAGTAAGTTTGTATCCATTGCTGTTTGTATTACAGCTCCGAGTCGATCCACGAGAAGAAATCAAGACAATATTTTTTTGAATGAGACATCTCATCTCGATCCCGTACATAGGATGTAATTTAAATAATATGATCTTCGATGCCTACTGATCAAAGATAACATTAAATGTCTAAATACTAATATTGTTAAGCATATTATTCACTTCATTCTATCGGAATTGTTCAGTCTACTCAAAATAGAATTGTATACGGAAGTGTAGTGTGGTGGTGATAATATTCTATATGTGGTCTAGAATTTCACATCATTGTCCTCGCTCGCCCCCCCCCCTACCGACAGGACTCTCGCGATTGTCAACATTGTCCTTTCCTTTTGGCTCGTCGAAAAAATACTCCGTCCCTCCCCCCCACCCCTAGCAGCTCCACAACCGTCCTCCCCAACCAGACAATTGAGGATGGAGTTTTTTTAGTGAGATTTTTTCCCCCCTACTTCTATTCTATTTCTGCATTCGCGTCGTCGAGACCAAACTTCCGTCCCCGCCCCGTCAAACCCCGCCCCCTCACCCACCCAGCATGGGTCAAACCCATTCCAGCTACGCCCTGGCCGCCGGCTTTACTGCAAAACAAATGCGACCGCGTCCACTCGTTTTTCTCGTCTCCTCAATCACACCTCGTTGTTTCCGCAAACCAATTTATCAGCGTCTCTCTCTCTCTCTCGCTCTGTCCGGGATAGAGCCGAGACTATATAGTCCGTAGCTGGTATCTGGCATCCCTGCTACGTGTATACACATGGATAAGGTAAAGGCTTTCCGGCGGAGAAAGAAACACACCTACTGTCGTACTAAATCTTTGGAGATGCTGGCAGTGTGACCCGACCGTTGTGTAAGGAAAATTGTTAGCTTACCCTAAATTATCAACGGGGCTTACTCGAGAGGGAAGAAAAAAAATTGAAAGAACCAGGACGACTATATATATAAGCGAGGTGCTGCAGATTTGCTAGAACTGATTCTGTGAGATTGCCCGAGTTATATTTTTAAAATACATATGGACCTCTCGAACACGGCAGTGACTATTTGTACTTTTAAATATTTGATATTCTAGTCTTTGTTTGCCGTAAAAGAACAATAATTTATAAAATTTTATTCACCTTGGATTTTATAAGGGTGAAAATGTTTTCACCTTTTCCTTCTCATTATTTTAATACGAGCAATATAACCTTTTGGGCATTATTTATTATCTCTTCATTTTTAAAGAAAGGATAATTAATTTTATGATAACTTATAATGCTTAGATCAAATAACAAATATTTTAGTCATATGCAACAGATTTGAATTAGTTTGAATAGTTTAGAAAATCCGTAAATGTATCGACTCGTCGTAGCCCAGTCGATATTGCGACTGACTGGCTCGACGGTCCCGGGTTCGATTCCTGGCGCGTGCTCTCGAAAATTTCGATCCCGGGGTACTATGTCCCTCATATAGTATTGTAGCACAAAGAATGATTTAGAAACGCCTGTAGTGCAGCGACTATAGTGATTGGAAATTTAAAAAAAATAAAAATTATGTCATGACTAACCTATATTTTAAAAAAACAACGTTTCGTAATTAATTCTGCTATTTGAAGTCTGAATATCTAAACACTTTCTACAATCTCCTCACGAAACAGCGACACAATCTAGCAAACAAAACATTGGCAACGATAAGATTCGTTTCACAGTCAATCACTCGTTTAATCAAACCGCCACTCGACAGTGCACATGTCATTGATCTCCTGAGGTGTATTCGCATGTACACGTAGACAACAACGACAAAGCTAAGCGTAGACATACACGTACTTTCTGAGAGCGAGAAAGAAAGAGAGAGCAAAATAAAAGTCGTCCAGAAATATCGTCAATCTAAATAAAGCTTAATGACACTGGCCGTGTCAAATCCATTACTCTTGAAGCGCAAAGAGAGTGTAAAAGACAGAGAGAAAAAAAGAAATCTTAGCCAAGTTCGTCTGTGTTTCTCGTTTCTGAAGGACGGTCACTGTGCTCTGTAGTCCTATTATATTGTGCTGTCGTCAACGAAACTAAATGCACCAGAACGACCATCGCAAACCAACTATTGCAATACATATATACTTTACATGTACATGTATGAAAGACTCGTGTACTCGCTGCGCAACTAAAGAAATCAATGTATTTTCGTGAGCGCATCCTACGCCTACGGATGTACACAGACCGGTGAAGGCCAGATGTGTGCCCTGGGAGGAACGATTTATTTTCTGTTGCCAAAAAACGAGATCCAGCCGCGTGCTCTTAAAATGTTATTTTTTTCAATCTAGAAAAGCCACGTCCCCTGCACCGGGGCAGCATTTTGGACTCGGCGCCTCGCAGGACTATACTCGTCCATGGACGTTATGCCGTCTCTAGACCTGTACTGTATATATATATATATATATATAGCCACGTACACACATGCACATGTGACGACCGACCTCTAATGACGTTGTCTATATTTCATCTGACTCGGGCCTCTAGTGGAGCTCAATTGCATAGGTGCTTCGTCAGTGCTCCACAGCTACGATATGTCATGCTATCAAAAGCACTTCCGGGAAGGTCCGATACAAACTGTACAAAGTGTTATTCTTGTGTTGTGAGAAGGTCTCAAAGAATTGTTCAGGAAAATAGTATTATTAATTCGTGTGCTGGTTTTAGGACACATATTTAATTACGCTTTATTCAGGTAACAAGTGACAACCTTGTTATAGAAGACTCAAGGTAAGACAACATAGGGAAAACAATTTCTAACTATTGTCAAATAAATTATCCTATCAAAATCACAATATCTAATTATTAATTTAATTTATTTAGGAATTTATTTGTGACAGGATAATTTTGGACGATAGACATTGGGAGAATTTCTTAAGAATTGGATTCTAGGATATTATTGGACTCAAAGATGAGAAGGAGTATCAAGCTCCAGAAATATGTATTTCATAAACTCTATTCCATAAACGTCGATCTTTCTTCCAGGATAACTATGAGTTTTTGTATTCTCGTATACACTACAATTGATTTACAACAAGCTATTCAAAAATTAAATACGCTACTTTAGAAAGCTGAGCACTTAGAATAGAATATACTCGCGTAACGGTGCATGTGTACCAGACAATTGAAATTTAAAATGGTAATTGACCGTATAAGTTGAGCACAAGTCACCCTAAAGTGATTCTACACAAAAATGTCCCGACTTCACTCGTTCGCACGTAAATTAGTCATTTTCGCAAACCGAGTGGCCGAGAAAATGACCACACACACACACACACATACAACTCTGGTTTTGGTATTCCGCGGGCGTCACGCAATTTTTCGCTTTTCAACTATAATAATGCTACAATTACATACGTACGAGAGACAGAGCGTACGTCGGGGATCCGGACGAGACGACAGCCGGGCGAGACCACGGTAATGCGCTAAACAAGTGCGGATGGATGGTGGGAGAGTGGAGGGGCGGGCGGTGCGTCGGAAAAACGGAGCGCTTTTGACGTTAAGAATGACCGCGGTCTCGTAATTTGGTTCGCTCACGTCGCTCGCGCCGCCTCACCCCCTCAACCCCCCCTCACTCTGTCTCCGGCACGCGCGCTCACGGAAACATCACCTTCCCGGAGGACGAATTTACGGGTCGTCTGCATGCAGGACACGTAACCGTCGGCCGCGCATACTTCTTCTTCTGGCCGGGGCTCCCCTATTACCCCCCCCCCCCCCCCCCCCCCC
>JAQGBY010002584.1:0-22361 GCA_034698785.1 Mycogona germanica | reverse complement strand
TCAATCAATAAACCAAATACATGTCCAACAGATTAAAAATCGATCTTTGATCGAATTACTCGAATCTGCTCATAATCACTTTGCAAGCGAAATTCGAAATAAAATATTGTTATTCAAAATATAGAGTTTTGCGGCAGATGCACAAGCATCACATTTACTAATTGGGTATAGAGCATCCGTAATCTGAACTTGTAACCCACAATTAGGATTTCGGTAGTCACTCCAGAGATACTGTGTATATGCTACAGACTTTTCATTGTCAAGTGAGATTTCAAATGATTTGATTTTCGATGACAATGATTTTCTTTCTTCGCAATTTGGCTTTTTGGTATACAGGTACAATTGCGCATGTGTTGTCGAGTTTGCACCACGGAGACGACATATGGATAACGACTTTGAAATTCACTTACATGTCCCACTCAAAAACTAGTTGGTAGTTGGGTGTAGTTCTCTCGAGGATACTTCACCAGATAAACACACTTTCGAAGCAATTTCACAAGGTTCAGCGCGCGTTCAGCGAAAATCAGTAATTTTAAATTGCGTCTACTAATACAAATGTCATAATAAAATGCACTACAACAGCACACAGGAATTCTTTTTAAACGAATCAGACAGGTAGAAATGTCATGGTAACAAGAAATCATTTAAAATATAGAAAGCGCATGAAAATTGTAATGTGGGGAAATTTTGATAATTTAGAAAGATTTCGCGCATGGTTTAATGACTCAATATAATGTTACTGTTTCATTATTTACCAAGCAGCGCTTTTGTATTTCACGATTATTTCGTTGCTGCATGTTATAGACGACGTAAATCTAGAAAATGAAATTTGAAGTGTAACATCCTCTCTCTCATTCTAATCGCTCTCATTGATCACTGAGTCGATCCAGTTGAGATCCTGACACACGCTCAGTGCCATACGGTAGGCGGTTTTGCGGCAGAGCCCGGCCGTCGTCTCGTGATTGGCCAGGCCGTAACTGATAATCCCCACCAGGTAGTTCACCTCCAGACTGTCCACACCACCTGGAGCCGGCATCTGCACCTTGCTCAGAAGAGTGCGACCCTTCTCGCCTGTGCACAGGTAGGCGTTCTTGTCGCCCGGACACGAGCTATCGGACGAGTTGTCGCTGGACTGACTGCAGGCGCCACACTCTGGTTGCAAGGCCGGCTCGTCGTTGGCCAGATCGATGCAGAGACTGTTGGCGGGCGCGGCGGCGCTAGGTGGCGGTGGCGGCGGCTTCCGTTTGCGGGAGGGCAGCACATTAGAGGAAGTGGCCGCCGGAGTCATCTGGTGGTCACACACGCGCTGGTCCTCCACCCGCGTGCTGATTTTATACAGCTCGTACTGTTCCTGTTCGGGAGAGCCGATGTTGACCCAGCCGGCCAGACTGAGGGCGCAGGACGGTTGCGTCAGCGTCTGGCACTGGTCTCGGCTGGACGGCAGGGTGGCCGGCTGCACGGCACGATCGAACACCACCGGCTCCTTCAGCTTGACGAGCGCGAGGTGACCGACGCCATTCTTGACAGTGGACGGAGACAAGGTGATATTCTGCACGCCGATCTCCACGTCACGATCTTCGGCCAGGATGAGCGTGTGCTCGCCGACGATCACGCGAACGTCGTCGGGAGAAACTCGTCGGTTCTGTCCGCTAAGGAAGCAGTCGGCCGCGCTCAGAATCCACTGGTCGCTGAGCAGAGCACCGCTGCAGAAGCGCTTGCAGCCCTTGGCACCGCACAGCTTGACGAACGCCGTCCAGGGAAACTCACCGGGATCCACCGTACGGTTCGCCGTCTCGCAGTCGTGGTTCTCGTACAATGGGCAGGTGAGCTTACCGGCGGCCGCGGCCGATTTCTCACAGGCGAAAGTCGGGCAACATTGTCCGGGAATGTAGACTTCACGGCAACTGGGCGCCACGCTGGGCGGACAACGACTGACGCAGGCGATGCTGCCATCCTGGCATCGGCAAGTCGCTGAACAACCGTCCTCGAACGCCTCGCCGTCCTTATAGATGGCACCGTCGTACATGCACGGTCGCTTGCGGAGTGACACCACGAAGGATTCCAGCACCAGCTCCTGCTTGCTGGACTGGGACGGACCACCGCATCGAGCTTCTAGCAGCATAACCGGTTTGGAGTTGGTGGACGGTGTCCGTTGGCGTTTCTCAAACAGTTGACCAGACTCGAGGTTCTGAAAGGTGATGTCGTCCAGGTGCCACACGTCTACCGACTGACGTTTGCAGACCGAATCGTCCGGTTCGGCTAGTGGTTTGGCGAAGAGCCGCGCCCGATCGATCTTGTTGCCCGGCGTGTCGTAGTCGAGTCCGAATACGTATGGCTTACCGCGTTCGAAGTGGCGCCAGGGAAGCAACTGACATTCCTCCTTGGCGACGGTGTTGGTGTCCGAGTTGTTGGGCGCGGGCTGGTCGTCCTGCGGCAGTTCGTCCAATTCGTCCAGTGTCGGGAAGTTGTTGTCTGGCGTCTCCGTGGTCGCCGCAGTAAAGTTGTCGGAGACGGTGGTAGCTAGTTTGGGAACCACCACCTTGGTGGAGCGCAGGGTGAGACACACGTTGACATCGCCAACGAATCCGGCCATCCAGTTGTTGCTGGTATTGAGGCTGACTATCCACTTGCCAGCATCGATGGTGTCTGCGAGCAGGAGCAGAAACAGAAGCAGGCAGGAGGTGGCCTGGAGGGTTCGCTGGCTGCAAGGATGGTGGCGATGGTTTGCCATGATGGTGCAATAATAAAGAGCTTTTCTTTTGTCAGAAGCACAATTGAGAAATCTGGAAAACAAAAGAAAATTACTAAGTAATCTGTAAATTACAATTGCATTTCTGTAAAACTTTGTTAATGGCGATAATTAAGCTACTTAATTTTCACATCCCGATCTCATGAACTCAGGCGTTTTCATTAATTAGTCTAGACTATACAGAGAATACATTAACGTACAGTACCGTACGTAATGTATACAGTAACGTTTATATGTAAGTTTTCAAATAATAAATGCAGAGTAGCAAGTTGTGCCCGGGACAGCGCCAGACGAAAAAGGAACAGAGCCTGTAACAAACTCAAGTAAATTAACGGCATAACTATTCTTTAATATGAATAAACTAAAATAAAATGAATAACCGAGAAACTGTTAAGATGACGATTCACCTCTTTCTGTTCTTTCCTCCCCTTTCCCCCTTTCCCGTTTCGCGTAATTTGTTTTTTTATTCTGAGAGAATAATTCCAAGTAAGAGAATCTCAGTATTTGAAAGGAGATCTAGTTCTTAATTATCCCCAAATCTGGTTATTTTCGAGCAACCTTTAAAATTTTTAAAGGAGCCCAACATTTTAACCTCACGGCTTCGAGTATTTGCGCAGAATTAAGCTTTCAATTTGTTGCGATAAATGCTGCGGTAATTCACTATACAATTGTATCCAAGTAATGAGAAACATTTTTCACTTCCCAGCATGTGATTTTGCGTGGGAATATTAAGAGGAACAGCAACGGAAACCCAGGCTCGCACATAATAAAGCTGACAGTACCTCGTAATATTTCTCACAAGACTGTTTTCGAGGAAGTAGTTTTGCCAAAATCCCATTGTCAGGCACGTAATTTAATAATCTCAATTAGTAATTTCAATGACGATTAAGCAGGGTAGCGTTTAACTATTGCAATTTAAGGATTAATATAGCTTGCGTGGGTTTCCTTATACAACCTCGTAAATTATTTACATTTAGGCAGAAGCAGCTGAACGCGAACCAGTCCTAATAAAACTCACGGATACACACTTTGAAGTTTGAGACTAACGAGACAGCAGTGAAATGTGAATACTTAACGACGCTAATATCTAAAAACTTAAACGAATTTAGTACCATATGTGAAATAAAGAATAGGAGTGTTCGAAAAACCAGATCTGATGGTGAGCAATTGCGCAGTTGGTCGATCAAGGTCGAATTGTCTGGCGCCTGACATTTGAACGTCAAAGACGTTGAAAAGTTTAATGACGACGAACAAGACAAAAGAGCTTTTGACAAACAAGACGAGGATACAAATAATTTTTTGTGAAAATTGTTGCGTAACGCAAGCAAACGCGCCCACACAATACCAACCAAACTGCGCACAATGTGACTTTATCTTTGAGATTGTAATATTTAGGGATCAATTTGAACAACGAAATTTTAATGCAGATATGGGCACAAACATTTTGGAATAATTGTGCACTTTTGAAAATATGTTAATTGATATAAATTTAATTTCAGACATCCGATTAGTTCAAAATGTGTGCGTGTGTGAGGCATTATGTTATACAGGTGCGTGAAAGACTAACTCTTCGAAACTTAAAATAAGTTAGCTATAAAGCTTGAAAAAGAACGTCGCGTGTCACCGATATATCGTTAGTTTCTCAGGGTAAGAAAAAAGAAAACTCACCTAAATATTCACCACTCAGTTTCCACCTGAACAAATGATATGCTCAAAAAAGATCCACTTTCCCCGGTTGATACTTCAGGCGATTTTGCCGCGCAACATGATAATCCTCTCTTCGAGATTCCGAGCGAAACACGGAAGACCACCGATGCGGTACCGGTCAAAACCGATACTAAACAACGGCAAAAACTATCTTGTCCCGAATACGCGCTTCCCCAACTCAAAAACCAGCAAAAGTGATGCCAAACGTTTTTTCACACACACCACCAAGTTGTTTACTCTCTTCCAATTGGTCCGACGTGCGCTTTTCACTTTTAGCGCATCTCCTCGCGGTTTTAAACGACTCGCTTTTATTTGAAACGCTAAAGATCCTTGAAATATGGGAGCGTTTTCAATTTCAGTTTGACTCACCGTCTGACGATCTCGTAGGATAACATAATACGTTAAACGCATTGCCGTTTCGATCGTCCTCGAGATCTATAAACTAAAAATTGTTCGCAGTAAAATTAAATTACCAAGACTATTATTAAAGTGCGAGTAGAAGGAAACTTAATCATATGATAAAACATCACATGTTTCTGATTTATGAAAAATAATTTGTTGATAATTGAGGGAAGTTGAAAAAACGATGTCTTGGAATATTCATCAATAGATAATTACACATGCTTCTTGTGGCAAAATTGTGAAATGTATGCCTAACACCAAGGTCCCGTTTCACCACGACTTGGTAGAACACGGATTCGTGATCCACTTTTGATTGTAATTAAAATTGAACATGCGGCGAAATTATCCATTTGCCGCGATCTAATAAAGATAGGGCCAATGGAATATATTATCCCTTATAGTTTTTTCAGGCAGTCTACTTGAGCAAAGAAAGTAATTCATATTAAGATGGTTTTCCTTCAACTCCTGACAATTTTATTCGGCTGATTCGATTGCTTTGTCAAGTACGTGCGAAGGATATTAGATGTGGCTGTCCAACGTTCATTGCAAAATGGTTTTATCATTGGCGCACATGAACCCACTGAACTTCCATATTTTTAGTTAGTGGCCGTTTCGGTTTCATAAATTGATCGTGGCTACTAGAGCTAAGTGCGTGGTCCATCTTATCTTAGCACTAATGTTTTATGGGGGAAATGCATTAGTTGCGCAGAAAGATGCATCAGCATTAGCAAACACATTGAAATATATAGAAATAAATATTTTATTTTATTGTAATTGAAATTGGTATGACCTTTTCGTATTAACCTAGTTGGCAAATTCTTGGCCAGTTTTATTTTTTAAATCCTTTAAATGTTGCCAAACTGTGCTGGTAGTATCGTGGGTTCTATGTTAATGTTTTATTGTTAACATGAATGTATTTCCTTCTTGTGCTTTCTATCTTGCTATCATTAGTTGACATATTTTGTTCCACTGTGCTGTACAACAAATTAAAAAATAATAATTCAATCATATTGGTGTAAGGTGCTTTTTTCTCTTAACGCGAACCATTATTTCCAATTATTTTTATGAAGACTATTTTAACCGTTCTATAGTGATTTCATCAATTTGAAATAAAGCGAACCCCATGTTGGGAGTAACTTTTTATCGATCCCCTTTAAATTTTACAATTCACATTTACCAATTAGAATAAGTCATTGAAATAATATATTTTTTAAATTAGGATTCGTTTGTGCGTGGTTTTGGAAATCGGCGCTCCTGTGGCTGAATGTACGTGGTTTGGGGAATTAACGTTAGTTAAAAATCTAAATAAGGGACTAACAATCTGCTTTCTGAAGATGTGAACGTCTCAAAATTGACCCAGACATGACGAGTACAAAGTTCAAGTCACGCGTTCGGCATACAAATGGCAACCTTCAATCAAACGAACTTTATTTCACTCGGCATCGGGACAATGACCCAAATCGTTTCGGCAAAAGATCAACTAGCATTGGTTAGCTAGTCATAGTCGAGCTCGTATACTATAACGTAAGCATGAAAATGTTTCTGCTGTGCATAGGTACATCCGCAATCATACCTTTTTCAATTATCGTGAGCATAATGCGTATAGCGTTTAACGACGTGTTTCGAATTCAAATGGAATAATTACGTGGAAATATCAATAGAAGCCCGTAGAGCTATATGCACATGCAGCGGTAATAGTCCTTGCCCGAGGGGACCACAACATTGGGAAGGTCGTTCATCGACAATAGCATTACACAAATGAATTCAGTTTTCGAAATCGAGTAATTGAATTTCTACAAGTAAGCTCGTTTCATGGAAACCGAGGGTCCATGCTAAAAATCTAATTCGTTTTATGCTACACGCAAAAGCTTTTACAAAAATAATTTTAAGTGGTTTTTGATGCATGCGGTACAGGGTAACAGGACCGAAGCTTTTTGATCATATAATAAAACTATACCCAAACAATAAAAATGCAACGAAATAAAAATGACCGTAAAATAGGTAACTAGAAATAGCTTCTAAACGTACATTTAGTTCGTCATTGAACATTAGCGTCATCTTTTCAGTCGCGTGAGGATTCTTTGATCCACTCAAAACCAAAACAGCCAGCCGAATTTTAGTCAAATTGAATATGACGAAATATTGGATTTAATTGTACGACTTGAGAATAATTTCAGATGCTACGATTGCGGTCATTTGACACAATACCTAAACATCGCACACAAGTCAGATCAAGGGGAAATCATTTTGCAAGAATAATAAAGAGGCAAAAGTGCTTCTTTGTGAGTTGCGTCCCGTTGGAGACAGATGACGATTTACTATTTTTGCTACGACAGATTGCAAATATCGACAGATCAAATTTCTTTGCCAGCAGGTGAGTTGTGTGAAGTCTCTAAAGTGCCATCAATAGTTTTTCTAATTACGGTTCAACTACAGAGAGTATAACTGCAACGCACTGATTCTCTGGAACTCCACTAGAGGGCACCAATCAGTCCATCAGAGGATGCAGGGAAACCCTATGGAGGCTTATACCAAAAAAAGTCAGTTCACAGCTAGAGTACCGTTCACTGTTGTTATTAAAACTTTACTGCCACTTCAAGTCACTTCGAGTCATGTTTTAAGTTGTTCTTTTATATTTTATCTATCCAACTCCTCCTTTTGCCGTTCATTTTGCCTGCCATGTCAGACGCGGTTGGACCGACACGGTTTTGTGCAACGTAACAGCTAAACGTTAATAGAAGGCGCTCGTGTCACGCTGCGACGCGCGTTATAAATTATTCGCAAACGAAAAAAGGTCAAAACGCCAAAATCGTAGGACAAGTGAGATAACCGGGCAAAGTCATAGTTTACACGATAGAATATTTCAAGTTTGGCGCCATGAAAATGTCATTTTGTTTTGGTCGAAGCGCGCTGATACAAAATTTTCGATCGCGTGTACACGTTGGACCCAAAAAAAAATACTTTTTCCATAGAACAAAACGTGAAATGATCCATCGTGTAAGCAAGACTTAACAGTTGACATTGCTGTTGGCTTCATTCAAAGGTAGGTTGTTGTGGCAATTACGGTGTATGCAGCAAAACCACGTAGGCAGATCCACATTTCGAGAAATATGTCGTCGCCCAGGGCAAGAATAACCAGTGGCGCCTTTTGACGTATCCAAATTTAATGCATTAGCAAATATTCATAATTTGATCACATACAATATTAGTGAAAAATCCGATAATGCACCTGTATATATCAAATGGATTTGCTTACATATAAATTTTGAAATCTTCCGATTTTTTAAAAGCATAATAATAAATCAAATTATTTGTATTGTTCATTATTAGTTACATCCTGATTCTTAATCGGTCATAAAACTATTTCGGTTAATTCCTCAAGGCATCAATATTTTCACCCTGTGATACAGCACATAGTGTCCTAAATGTAAAGGGTATTCTGAGGAATAGAAACGTCGCGGTACAGAGCCGGCAGCTTCTTGGAGATGAAGTCATTAAGTGAAGTAACATAACCGCATTACAGACAATGACATTTCAGTTTGTGTTTCTCGAGTACAAAAGATATCGTCAAGTCCTGCTCCCAAAAACATTTGCAGCGATCCTGAGTCGTGATTAATAGTCAAAATGTGTACTCACATAATTGCTTTCAATGCGGGTTAAAATGAATGCAAACCGTCGTAAATCGCAATGAGATATTTTGTGAAGAGCACCAAGAGGTGTACAGAAAATCCTGTAGTGATATCACACTACAGTGAAGAGCAATTAAGACAACAAAAATATTCGTTAATTACAATTAATCTATGAGTTTATATAGGGCATGTCGTGTGCCCTCGCACGAAAGTAGAAGTTCCCTCGAACAGTAACATCAAATAAACAAACATATACCATCATTATTATTTTACTCGTTATTGTATTGTATAAATTCCAGTTTATTATCTATCCCTACCGAACACACATGTGTGCTCTCGAACAGCTGCCGCGATATAGCAGACTTAAATTAATTAGTGATTGTTAATGAGAGTACGTCAAAGAAATGTATCAGTAGAAACCATAAGCTAATCTGATTGGATCTGATTGGTGAGCAATACTATTATTTTACGAAGCTGCGTTCGTTTGTAAATCGAAACGAGACATTCCTTGCGATGGTGACGTACTTGGCGCTGAAAAACTAACGTTTTGGTAGTGATCACTTTTTTGCTCACAGTCGCCGCGGGGCGTCCAACAATCGTGACTTGCTATTGACACCAGCGACCCCCGCGGTAAATCCCGGCCGTGAATTAAGAACGTGACAAAAAAAAGAATACGGAGAGTTACAATGCGTCTTTGGTAACGAACTTCTCTCGAAAAAGGTGTCTGTCTGCGCCGCTCTGGCGAACCACCAAATATGTTATACGCTATTTTTTGTTGTTATCTCTTGGCTGCTCGCGCTTACAATAATACGGAGTGTGTGAAGAAAAAGTAGGACAGTGTTAGGACATTCAACACACATTGTTATGCAAGCCCGAATATATTCATAAGGCCCGACTTTATGAATTTAACTCCGCAAGCATCAAGTCCTTCTGACTGTACCAAAATACATTGAACCATTGTACTAAATGATCATCTGACGAACAAATGAGCACGACTGAATTTGCAGTGACCTTTATTGTTCGTCAAAGTAGTCACATCAGATGCTACGTATTTCGGACAGTGTTAATTCATACAAGTTTATCCTCAGATCTTTGTCCTGTCCTGAGTTTCTCGCGGAATTTCCATCGCTAACTATTATGAACGATATCAGAAGTGCGTGACCTCTGGTGAGATTACTTTGAAGGACAGAAAGATTGTTCGTGTGTAAAAATCACAGATGTCACATTAACCGTTCTTTATTGCCACAGGGCGTGTATTATGCACATATTTAACATTATAAGCAAATCAAAAGTAGTAAGAATAGGACGTTTTGAATATATATAATAAATAGCAAGTTATGTCCGGGACAGCGCCGGACGAAAAAAGACGAACAGGGTCGACGACAAACTCTTCAAATAAACTAATAGCATAACTATTATTTAATAAGAATGAACTAAAATGATTAGCTGAGCAACTGTTTAATGACGATTCACCTATTTCTGTTCGTTTCCCCTTTGCCTGTTTCGCGTAATTTGGATTTTTTTTCTCTCATTGTAAATTCACAGCCAGTGGATGTGGTCGCACAAACCATGTTGTGAGATCAATTCCAATGTGCTTTAGTTTAAGCGTTTAATTTGTTTCCAAAAGCCAGCTGATGATGATCGCAAGTGGTGTTGCGTGAAACCGGTACTGTCTACCGTGTTAAATATTTTATAAAATTATTTAAAATCATTTTAATTTTCCTCGGGAGGAGAGGATTGGGAGGACTCGGTAAGTGTGAATCGTCATCGTTCTTGTTTCTCGTCAGTTGTAGTGGTTTTCACGTTAGTTTATTCCTATTAAATAATACAGTTATGTTATTATTTTATTTGAAAAGTTTGTTGTCGACTCCGTTCGTCTTTTTTCGTCCGGCGGGTGCTGTCCCGGACACAACTTGCTATTTATTATCGTAGAACTGTTTGAAGAAATGCTGCCCCGTGAACAGGCAATCACTAATAACTTGTGGGAAGGTAACACGCTGGGGGGATCCGGCCACAGGAGGCTGACGTGCGCAACAGCTAGAGCTGAAGCCCACGAAAATTAAGCGCGTCACGCCGCGTGCCATATTTGTGTTTTGTGGGAATCTCTGCGACTAGCACAAATGTGAAGGTGAGTTCATGTTTGCCCGGCTTCCTCCACTCGGCCATTTCCACGCTCAGAAACCACTGCGGGTAAACACGGCGTGTAAAGTACAAAGTCAACGGAGAGTTAACGATATTTATCTATGGGGGTTCTTTGCTTTTTGGTGGGGGATCACCAAAAATACAAGCATGTGTAAATGGGTTTTATAATTATTTGCAGAACCGGATTTCTCAGTCCCGAAAAACGAGTTTTTGTGCAATGGAATAGTTTTTATAATCCCTATACTTTTTATAAACAATTACTTGACATTACTCGGCTGATGCCCTCTTTCTTTGTGTCATATGAAGTTTTGACTCTTTGTGTCTTATGAAGATTTGAACTATACGAGATTTACTCACTTGATTGAGGTGATGACGCAATTACAAAAATATATCATTAAATTATATACAGACTGTATGATAATGATGTTGAGTTTACGGTTTCGAGATTATGTGATTGGATTTTTCAAGACTTAAATTTTCCCTCTCCACCCCTCTTTATATGGCGTCCTTGAACTTAACATCTTGCCTTGCATCTCATCTTGTTTCTTGTCTTTAAGGCTGGGACGCTGGAAAGCTTGAAAAGAACGTGGTTCCGTTGCAGATTAAACAAACGTCGAATATGTTGTCTGTGTCTGTGAAATGCAGCTAGTATGATTTTCAAAATTAGTTTATTGTTATTACTATTATTATTAATAGTTAAATTCTACGATCTTCATCCGATATGTTGATGAAATCATTAAAATATTTCACCAGTGTACCAATCAATGATTTAAAAAAAGAAACGGGTGAAACGTTTTAATTGGTCGACCCAAATATTTCCATTCCTAATTGAACTTATCGATTCTATCCATCACCGTCAGTGTAAATCAGTGTATATATTTTAATGAATTTTCTAGTGGTTGACATGCTCCTGCAAAACGAGGTGCTCTTGTTGTAAAAAAAAAATTGCTGGCGGAGGACATCTATAGTGGGCTACCTGCATCCGCAATAGATCAAAGTGTTAATGTGAAAAATTGCTTAGCGCTGGCGCGGGCTTGCCAGCTAGAACAAGTAGGCAATGCTTTATTGTTATTTGTTACCAGGTCAATGTACGCTCTGATGACAGGCGGAATGTCTATCATTGCTTACATAGGGGGTGAGGCCGGTGGAGAGGGACAGCCGTTCTAGGCTCTATATTCCTTGAAGCTCGAGAAAATGTACAATAATCGTAGTGTGTGACTTTGCGCCAACGTATGTCATTACGACACTCCACTAAACGTCAGCGACAATTTGATTTTAAATAAGTTTAATGATGAACACTGAGTGAGAGTTGCATAACACAACAGTTGCTTTATAATTTTTTCTAACATTTTTTTTGTTGTGTTGTTGTTACCTCGTATAAACCAAGATCTCACTTTTTTGACACATACTATCGTATGTTTCTTTGTTACAGAGTATTATATTATTAATATATTTTTAATTCATATAGCGAAAGACAGCTCAACATCATGGAGGAGGTCGCGCAGTCGTTCTCTAAGACTTCAGTGACATGATATTTTTTCGTAAATCATGAATAGAACAATATTTGGCGCCCTCGGCGTAAAGGGCGCGCAGCAGACATAAACTCTAAAGATATAGAAAAATTCAATGGTAACCTGTAACTCTGGCTGTTGTTACGGAGGCCACCAACCGTAGAAATGGGATGCGTAAACTCATCGACGTATGCCAGATTAAACAATGACTTCAGCAGTTCGGCTATCCAAATGCTTACGGCGGAGCTGTCATGCGCGTTATTCAACTCGGAACATTTTATATATATATATAGGCATTGTAAAAGTTTACACAAGTTGCACGCTCTTCCATAACCCTAAAGTGAGATCCCTAAGATAACGTTGAACTTGTAAACGTTTGTTTTTCTACCTCTTTTTCTTTCATGCTAGAAATATCTTTTCGTGCTGACTACAATGCAAAATGAAAACATTGTTATCGTGTAGGAGAGGTGTGAAAATTTGTGAACGAAAAGCATGACAAAAATGAGAAACTGGTTATGATACAGTATATTTGTGTGTTTCTTGGGAATCGATTTACGGGAGTCCGTGTGAATGCATGTTGTGTATGCAATGTATAGCGCATTACTATAACAAATCCATTGTATACTCTGTATATGGCAGCATTTAATATGGCAGAACATACAACAATAACGCATTTCGCAAGCTTTTCACACATTATACCGTTTGTGTTCAATAAGAATTCAATTCCGATTTTATTACAGAAAATTGTTACAAAAGTAGAAACGATATTCGCGTCTTGGCCTGCAAGTACGGAAAATCACATAAAAATTTTTGTAAAACGACATAGAAACTTTAAGTTTGTCGTAACATTAATATCATGTCAAATGGGTTATCATTAATTTATACGTAAAACATAATGGGGAAACAATCTTATACTGCCGCAAATTTATGCCCTGTTTAAGATTATTTAGGGACACTGACCTTTTCTGCGAAAACACCCGTTTATGGCTTAATATAATACTTGATTTATACATGTACATGCACATGTATTCTGTGTACAGACCTGCTTTTAAGTTTGTCTTATTTGGGGTAATTAAAGTTCATTCTGACTTTGTGAATAACCTTATTCAAGGCAGCTTTAATTAAGTGGTAATGTCATTGCGAGCCGCTAGCTTTTCACAATGAGTTAGTTATTACAGGTATCATTAGGACGTGTTCCCTAATTAGGTTAATTCTCAATCTGAGACAAAGAAAAACACACGGCTGGGCATGTATGTCACCTCGTACCCTACAACTTGCTATATACGAAATTTTTGTTCCTAATCAGTGGTTCATTTTTCAGTTAACTGGCTTTAATGATCCTAGTTGTAATCCACTTTAATAGCTAGAACCGTTTTTGGAAGAAATTGAAGATAGACTTAGTTAATTCAAATTTCAATAGTTAATTCCGAAAGATTTTTGGTTAAATCCAAAGATCTACATGAGCATTGGGTGTCATTGATCGGTTTTAGCGACATTCTGTACTATCATAGCCATTTGACAAGAACACTGAGGATCTCATTAAGCGCTTAATGGGTTTGAATAAGCCATTTCAGGTGACGAGGCTGGTGACTCTGTGGCTGATTTTAAAACTTTCCGCCGCCTTACGAGGAATCGAGCCAGCTTCCTCTTCGGCCCACTCAACTGCGTCGAACGAATGTCCGCAACCCTAGCATTCTCCTCCGAAGTAGAAGTGACGAGCACATCAGCGGTGGCGCTGCCATCGCGATTGTCGCCCCTTCTAGCGGCGGCATCAACCAGTTGTCCCTGGTCATGATCACTTCCAGTGATATTATCACTAGAAACGCTTTTGATTGTCATAGGTTTGATTGTAGTGCCAACAGTAGACAACGTCCTGGAAAAGCGTGAATCTTCTTGCTCTGATGAGCTCCCCCAACGTGATGGTCGTGGCCGTTGACCAAGAACGAAAGCCGCATCAACGGTTCCAACAAGTGATTCTTTTGGTTTAGATTGTTTTCGGTAGTGCAGTCCATGCCCACCAATCGGAACGTCAGTTTTCGCCGAAGGGGAGGAACCAATGACGTCACTCATTGTTGCTGCCGCCTCCTGATCGTTGACATCTTGGATGCGGCGCTGGCTCAAGTCCTTTTTGGCGCTGCCATAATTATAATTACGTCGACGATTCCATGGCCGATTAGATGGTGGGGATGGGTCAGGTGAGGCTGTCGGCTCTGAGATGGTTCCAGCGGTGGATGCTTTCACGTAGCTTCCATAACGTGGCGTGGTATCCATCACGGTTGGAGCCGGCGTTGTTGGAAATCCTTTTCCCGAAATCTGGGGGTGCAATCCTGCAGGCTCTGGCTGGGAAGTTGTAGGTCTGTCCGCAATCTGACGCTGTCCTCGCGGTCCATCACCCACTTGACTATGACGACGGCGACTCCAATCTGACGGCCGTAAGTCAAGGGCAGCTTGGTATCCGATGGTCAGTAGCGTTGTTGCATCTTGAGGTTTATGGTTCTGTTCCGATTTATTTCCGCCAACACTATTTTGCAGAAACTGGTGATTGGTGACAGGTGCATGAATGTTGTAGGCTGGGAAAGTGTGGGTGATCATCACATTTGGGCTCGACCGTGCACTGCGCTCAGATGAGGTGAGACGTCCGAAACTTGTCGGCTGGTGCTCAGTAGTTGTGGCGGCCATCTTGTTTCCAGCATCGCCGCCATCTTGGTTCGGTGGCTTTTCGCTGAGCACATTACCGACGTCTGGGTAACTCATGTCGAATTTGCTCTGCCAGTGCTCCAGTAATTGGTCGACACTCATATGAGAGAGGTTGTGCTTGCGAAGCATGGGGAGGTGTTCTTCCAGAAGTGGATGGCGGGAAAAGGAGGCGATGTCTTCGATGGAGAAGGCGGGGAATCCTGACGATGAATCGATGCCTGATGAAGCAGGATTGGCACCTGCGTGTTGACCAGGCAATTTCACGGTTCCGCCACCTGGGAATAACTCGCTCAGCATGTCTATTGATGAAGCTGCACTGCCTCCTGACATATCCTTTGTTACAGGAACTGGAATTGCTGTGGTGAATCCACCATCAGTCATTTCTGCCTTCTGGTGGCGGTGATCGTAGAGCAGTGGTCCAGCGGCGCTATGATCAGGTGACCATGGGTGCACCTCCTTGTCCATGTCTGGTGAGTGCAGTTGTGCAATGTCGGCCGGTTGCCTGTGCACAGTGCTGGAGACATATTTGTACCACGTGCTAGATGATGGCTGGTTCGGAACTTCTGTTTTGAGACTCCAGGAAGTGTTTGACTGAAGCATGTCAATTGGCACTGTTGGTGGATTGACAGTGCTGGATGGTGGTGACATTGTGACATCCAGCATGGGTGGCTCCGCTTGTTTAACACGGTCAATGTTTGATTCGAATGAGTCGAGTGGGGTTGAGTGGTAGTCGTGGATCTCTGTGGAGGATGGTGGTTCGGCAGTAGCAGCAAACACGGATATAGGATCAGAAATGTCGCTAGTTGGAGTTGATGCTCCTTTGTCTTGCCACGTACCAATATTGCTGATAGTGTCAAGATCAAATGTTGAAGGAAGAGGTGTACTCGTTGATGTCATCCGAACGTTGCTCTCCTATGAAATCAGATGAGAAATAAAAGTTTTATTAAATAAGTTACATCGCTAATAACATAAATTGGTTGCATTTATTTAGCAAGCAGAATAAACAACTATTATAAGTCATTCTATTTATGACAGTGGCTTACCCCTTCTTTTAACATCGGTCTCACATTGTTCAAAAAAATTTATTGACAAAATCATTGGTTAAAAATCGTTCCAACTGGCTACTTATTGCACATTTTAAAATTACATTCATATAAAGCTATTGTGAAGTAACTTGCAACTTAGATATATTTGGTTTCTATCAATCATACTTACCAGGTTTTTCACGATTTTAAAATACATTTGTACGTACAGTAATTTCAATTTTAATCGTCACTTCTTATATTTGAATGAATTGCAAACACAGTGTGTACCTGTAATTGTGATTTAATTGTATACCTCGGAATTGGATGGTACATTCTCCTCCCGTACATTCTCCTCCCGGTGTGGTCGAGTCTCTTGTGTGTCCCGCAGCTCATGGGCGGTCAGCATATCCATCTGATCATCTAAGAATTCACTAGTCGGAATGGTAGGCGTCACCCCTCGATCCTCCTCGCTATTTTCTTTTTCATCTGGATTACCTGGATTTCCCTTTGAACGTAAAATTCCTTCCTCACCGGACTCCAATGATGGAAGCTGTGGACCGATGGTCGAGGCAATGACAGAGGCTGCTGATGACAATGCAGCCTTATCTCCTGCCATGTACCAACGCACGTCACTTGGTTTCCAGTCACGATCAGGAGCACGAGTTAATGGTGTCCACGGTCCGTCATCCATTGCTGGCTCCGACGGCAAAGACTTGAACAGGTCAAAATTTATATTCGGAAAAGGTTGAGGTGGCATTGGCATTGGTCGGTCATCCATGAAATGCTCGTGGGGTGGCCTCTGAGGATTGTTTTGTTGGTGAGGATGAGCCATCATCATCATCTCATGATGGCCGGAAGGGGGATGCAAATTATGGTGATTTATCAGCAGTGGCGCAATGGCGTTGGACACTTCTGGTAGGGAAATTGGAATTCTGTTAGAGGTCTGGGCACGGATAACTGCCTCAGAAGCTACGTGTTCCGGACTGGGAGGATGAGGGCGTGGCATCTGTTGAGGATGAGGTGGCGGAACTCTATCTGGTACAGGATGCTGTTGTTGCTGTTGCTGATCGATGTTGTTCATTGGTGGTGGAGGTAATCTTTGGCTGCTGAACTCTTGGTTCTGCTGGTTGTTTCTGAACGGTTGTTGTGGTTGCTGGTTATTTATAAATGGCTGTTGCGGCTGTTCATTATTTCTAAATGGCTGTTGTGGGCGTTGCTGCTGGATGTGCTGTAAGCGTTGATGGTCATGGTGGCGTTGTTCCTCCTGTTGCCGTTGCTCGTGCCACTGGCGCTGTTGGTCACGCTCAAATCGCTGCCGCTCATTTCTTTCCCGTTCTTCACGTTGGCGGCGCTCGTGTTCCTGTTGCTGCTGTTGCAACTCACGCTGATGTCTCTCTTGCATTTGCCTATCAAATTCATTTCCATTCTGTTGCTGAATATGATGATTTTGATTTGAATGTTGCAGTTGATTTGGATGGTGCATCGTTGGACGTTGATGATGGTTTTGATTTTGCTGCTGTCTGTTATGGTTTTGCTGAGAACGATCAAAGTTGTTGGTATTTGGTGGAGGTTGTTTGTTTGGAAGCTGCATGCTGGACATGGCTGACTGGATCATGGCCGGCGATAATCTGCCACTCTTGATTTCTTTCATGACCAGTGGTACCAACTGTGAGAGTGGCGTGTTTTTTGGAAGCCCATGCATGGCCAGACCTTGCTGGATCATTGCGTTCAGTTGTGGGTCGCTGGGTCGTGGCGCTCCAGGTTTGAGGGCTGCCAGCAGTTGCCTTGTGTGCGATGCAGACAGAAGACCTCTCTGCTGTCTGTTCTGGAGGCGCTGACCATTTGTCGGTTGCCTTCTAGTGAAATGTTCCATTGTTGGTTGCTGAATGTGCTGATGTTCATTGTTACTTCCTTGAAACGGATGACCTCCATTTAGAAAACGTTGTCCATCATCTGGTCCTGCTTGATTCGCCTGATCGTGGCGACGTTCAATCGTGTCTGTGGGTGCATTAACATGGGGATGAGTGCCACCTGGTGGAGATGCTCTAAACAGAGGCGGATGTGGCCGGGAGCGAAGTTGTTGTGGTCTCTGCTGCAAAGGAGGTGCTCTAAAGTGAAGTGTCCTATGTTGCTGAGCATCGGCTCCATTGTTTTGGTCGAGAACTGCAAATATCACCAGAAGGCACACAGCGTACACTTTGATCCATTGGGTTTGCCATGAGTCGCCGGACTAGAAAGAAATGTTGCAACAAAATCCCAATTAGCATATTTCAATGAAACTAAAAATAATGGTAAGCAGTGAATCAATTACATACTATCGGTTAGCGATTAATTAGTCTTAGCGCGCTAATCTCTGTTCACGCGTATATTTCCAAAGGAATTAGACCAGGAATTGAAAAATCGTGCCTGTCGCTGGCACTCGTGACGAATTCTTGCCTCGGGTAGCAATCAACGTGAAACTAAAATGCTGCCTCTTCCGTTTTCTTATCCGCTTGTACTCGTTTTCGAATAGCCACCGGTATTCCGGTAACTCCATAGTAAACCCACATGTATTCGCCGTAACCCAATTTGCTTCACGCGCCAAGCACATGCTGTGTTTATATATAGGCGAACCAGTAATCATTTACCAAACCAAATTGAAACCGGATTGATCAGTGCTTAAAGTATTTTAAAAATTAAAATACAATTATAACATAAAAGTACTTGTATAATATGGTTATTCCATAATGATTCAAACCCGAGACTACAGAGTCACAATTCTGTCGCTAGGTGGCTGGGATACCTTTTTAAGTTAAATTTGTAGCACAAAATCATGTTACAGTAATACATTTTTCAATTTGCAAAAAGCTTTCCAACACACATCAACCTATTCCAAATATGCTGCAACATTTATGTATGATATTTTGCTGCTCGTTTATTTAGGTATTTCAACTTTTTTTTTAATTCACTGAAGTGACGGGTCACAACAGGAAGATCCTGTACCCTCTCAGTGATTAGGCACTATATTTTAAGAATAGAATAAGTAACCACTCATCCAGCCGACATCTGAAGCATCAGAATAACCTCTACAATCTCAACTAGTGTTAGTATCGGAGTAAAGCCTATAAATACCCCCATCCCGACCCATATATATACATGTATATCCCCTCCGATACTCTTAAAAAAATATCGAATTCTTTCACGTCCACATCTTTGAACAAAATAACCTTTTATTGTTTGTGGCCGATGGCATGCATGTTTACTACGTCGCCGCGCCAGCCTGCTATGCAACCTATTTACGCAAACAAAAAGACATTCAAAACCTTGGCGGTGACTCGTCAATTTTAAAGGTTCGTGTCATTTTGAAGACCTTTGAACTAATAAATGCAAGCATAGGGTCGGTCACCTTTGCAACTTTGAATACTATGAAGAAATTGTACAACGAAGCGAAACACTAGCTTTCAAGGAATTTGTAAATTATTTTTTGAAAACTATGCAGTAAAAATAGTAAAACAGAAAAATAAAAAGATATAATAATGGAGGCTCAAGATTGTGAATCCCCTTTTGTAAGATGCAGCAGTTACTCATTGTCAGGGACAGTTTGTGGACAAAACAGAGAAAAACAAAAAAATACAACTCTGGCATTTCGGCGCCGACGTCATGTACCGAACAGGATGATGGTAGATGGAGGGGGGGGGGGGGTGGTTGGTAAAAGAATCGTGAGGCCTATGGATTGTGTACAATGCGCGGTTATTGCACTGTGGCGTTTGACATCGCCTGCATACAGAAGATACGCTCGGCGCCTATAAACGACCCCGGTTTCTTTTCACTCGTCGGCATGCATCACGTCTCGTCTTCCCCAAATCATCTCTCATCGTGTCACGCGGACGTGCGAAATCACACACACACACTGGGCGAGCAAGTAATAAGTGGCGTCCCACGAAACCTACATTGGGATAATTAAATTTTAGATAACGAGACTGAGCTTGTGCGTCAAGGCGTCATTTGACGAAATTAAATACACTGTAAAATATCTTTTTCCGGTAGAGTCTTTCAAGGAGGTTGTAGCCATTTGGACCCACAGAATTTCCTTATTCGAGATCCATTCTTTTTCCTTCGTCGATTTCCATTTTTAATTGTTAGGGTGATTTATATTTTCTCGTTTGAAATGATCGTAAAAAATTTTCAATTCCTTTCAAATGTTGATTGTTCATTTTGAACACGTTTTGTGTTCTATTTATTATCGTAGTGTTTTGGCAATTTAAAACTGTATACCGCATGTATGATTATCAAAGACATTCATGATACTCATCATGCCTGTATCATGTCATCATGTCATGTACTGTACTGTACGTATCATGTACTGTACTGCATGTTTTGTGCTCTCAAGTGTATGCGCTGTGAAAGGAAACGTCTTAATTTGAGATTGTTTTCACTGCAAACAAGCACCACTTTCCAAAATTCTTTGACCACATTGTCATTGGTAATCGAAAGATATCTCTTATGACAATATATGTTTTCCTGTCATTTGATTTATCAAATTAAAGGTGCCATTTTAGTTTTCAATATCCACTTCAATAGGTGTTACCGGCATAAGACGTTCCAAGAATCATTTGAAGTGTTAATTGAGTTAAGTGATGATTTATCTTTTTTTCAATTAAGATGTTCTATTTTGGAATGAAGTGTTGCACAAATATTCCGGACTTTTTATCGCAGTGGTAATCGTGATTGTACGCCTATTCACGACACACGAAACATGGATTTGTGTTCACGACATTGACACAGATCTCGCCTTCTGAAAAGATGCCCAATTGATGCACGTATTTATGTTGAGAATAATCTAGATATAAGATATTGCAACTTTTTTTCTTTTGTCACATGGGTGTCATGCCTTTTTCTAAAAATCGTGAACATCAGCTTGCACGTACGATGGCGATTTGCCGCCTCAATGGACTATGAAGGTGTATAGATGGACCGCCACGCCTCCATACTCTGTACGTGGGGATCAGCATCTGACAAGAGTTCTTGACAAATCGCACCTAATTGCACACCGACTCAGCAAGTTCACATCTAATTTTTTCATGTTCTATACATCGTCGACCGACAGCAGTGCATACATTATTAGCTGACGTCATTACAAGGGGCCGGATTTGTATGCAATTGTGGTATGTGCGCTCAGAATATTGCTCCAGTATAATTCGTTTCCTAATTTAAATCATTTGAAAAGTAATATCGAATTGGCTTCCGCGCCAATTTCCTTTTTAAAAACATATCTTTAAAATGTATTAATATGTTATGCGTTGTTGGATTTAGTCATTAGGCTCGAGCATTATTCGCTCCCGCAAACGTGAAATCCAATTAAATAATTGAATTAAGTATTGGAATGGTTGTGGTCATTTTAGCCTGGGGCTCATTGTTACGTACTTTGGAACAGAAGAAACGTGTATCTGCACTTGGAATCGAACTTGGCTCGCCTAACCTCAATTAAGTGAGCGATAAGAACCCTTATGCTAGTGCGGGGGCGTACACATGCCTTGCCATCGTCGTTCGGTCGTCGAAAAACAATTCAAAAATAATTCACTTAAAAATTGCGAACAGGGCGCAAGAAATTTATAAAATGTTAGCAGGATCCAAGACTTAACAGAACTCACACTGGCGCAAAATCATCAGCTTACCTTGGTCAACATGGTCGCAATAGGTAGCAAGGTCAGCACAAACTCATTGAAACTTTGTCCCGGACAAAATGGATCACAATATGTAGTTGTTAGCACGATTCTGGCTGTGATGAGTTCGACAGCATCAATCGTATTATTTCCACCGATGTATTAAAAACCAGGAAAACGTGTTTTATCTTGGAAAACGCACACTCTATTCTAATGAGAATTGGGTGGAGACGCGTTCACAAAAAGCACGCGTGTTTCTTCCACACGCTGAAGGAGAGGAAGAGAGAGGGGAGAAGCAGTGTCAAGAATCCCGCCGCCTCAAAGTAGAGAACACCTTATTCGCTATCTGATATGTGTAATAGCGGTTGTTGCTGCTGCTGCCTTCCGTTTTATGTGTTACGTGTGCCGACAGAATGAAAATCGTACGAGGAAGTCCCGAGTTCTTATATATACCTCCCGCGGAATTCGCGCACGGTGGTGTCTTCTAAACGGGGTCAGACGAACCGGTACACATACAATTCCAGTTGCCCACTTCTTTTTGCTCGTGGCCAAACACTACATACTAAAACAGATCGCGCCAATGAAATTTGCGAACTGCGGTGCCCGGAATACGTAGCCTATGGCGACCGTGGTGAGGTTGAACATTACATGAATGAATGCTATTGCCGGAGATGGTTTGGTGATTTAAGAGTTCGTTGTTATTCATTTAGGAATGTTTTGAATAAAACATGTTTTAATCATGAGATTCTCTTTAAATACCGAAAGTAGCTTTACGTAGGTGTTTTTTTTTTTTTTTTTTTAGTTTCCATCAACTGTAGTCAACCGCACTACAGGCTTACGTCCCCCTCATGGTGCTT
>JAQGBY010002583.1:0-22362 GCA_034698785.1 Mycogona germanica | reverse complement strand
TCTCGGTCGGGAATCGAACCCACGATCTCGGGAATAACAGCTCGACACGCTAACCATTACACCACCGAGACCCCTTAGGTACCTATATTTACATAATTGCTTCGCGAGCGAATGCGTAAGCATTTAATTTAAATTTTGTTAAATAAGATGGCAGTAAGTGAGCAAAACTACAAAATTCGCGCCGTAAGACTAGCAAGTATCCAGACAAACGAAGCGCTGAAACACTCGCAATGTAAATCTGCTGCCCCGTGTAGTCAAGCAACTACACATAGTTAGGTGCTATGCCAGTTTGCTCGTCAACAGGGTTCAATCGCTACTGTCGCAACACAGCTAAATGAGCTTGCATGATTCGAAAGCACCAGTCACCCGTGAAATGATTTGTAAGAACAAAAAATCGATATAGGACATTTTGAACAAAGTATAAATTTCAAACAAATGTTAATGTGGATTTTTGTTTGTTAAATTATTACGAAAAACTTGGATTCAAACGATTTCGAATTTACTCCTTACGCACACTGATTCCAAAATTTCTTAATGTTTAATAGCTGAGAAGTAAATTTTTCCATCGGTCGTCATCAAAGAGCTACATTCCGATCGGTTTCTTTTTGAACCATTAAATATCCTTCACCAGATTGTAAAAAATATAAATAATTAACTTATTGAATTGTGTTTTCGATTGTGTTCCAAACACAATCTATTATCTTAAGGTAAGTGCACATTAAATCGTCAAGACCCAGAATGAGAAAAAAATTTGACGTTTTCTAGTAAATTAACTCTTGTTGCGTAATTTTATGAGGTGCTGGTAATGTGACGTGTACGGAGCGTGTTTTACAGCACAATAATCATCCCTCTGATCAGTGTGTCGCTGGCTATTTCTCGTCTAACTTTAATGTATCGCAAAGAACAGCAAGAAGCTGCTTCGCGCCTCTGTTTCGGCCTCCTCAAATTGTACCCTGAACTCCTAAAACCGTTCCACTAATTTTGGAATGTCGTGCAATTAGCCGAAAGAAAAATGGGCTGGCGGGCAAAACAGCATCGTTGGTGTGTGTTCTCCTCTTTCGCGGCAGTTTATCAGGCGGAGATTTAATGGCGAGAGCTGTACATGAAGACGCGAGCGTTAACTGGTTTGCGCTACTGAACTTTGACGTTACGATCGACGACTGGCAAATGTGTCGGAGGGAGTTAAGGGGGGTTGACATTTTGGGAGGTAAGGTAAGGAGATTAGGGGCGATGCGGCAACTGATTTTTCGTCTCTGGCGGCATAGGTAATGCGCGTCCCCGGCGTCGTCCCTTCTAATTAAGTTCCTCGTCTTGTGCTTTAATGGCTCGCTCGGTGGCCAAGATGGGTTTGGAAAGTGCCGATTAGTGGATGCGCACGGACGCGACAGAAAAACCAACTTAGGCTGCGTTTTTGTCTTAGCTTGGATGTTCCTGCTAGGTTCTGGGGTGGGGGAGGATCAGCCCCTTCTGTAATTTTCCCGCTGAATGCTAGTTTATAAGATATTCGAATAGTGCATCACTGGGGTAAAAATACTAAAATTCGACATATTGCAGATCCAATTTTGAGAATGGTTCCTTAATTATATGATTGCCATGAAAAATAAAAATGTGAATTTGGTTAGTAAGAAATACGCAGAAATGCAAAATTAAATTCCAAAGAAAAGGACGATTAACTCCAAAACTCGTAAAATAGAATTAAATAATTTACAGAATATAGATAACAATGTTTCTTTACCATCCATAAGAACAAAAGAAATATATTTTACTGATGAGAGAGAGATTGCAGTTTCCCAGTATCTTATCGCGCTTTAAACTCAGTAAATAAATTCAGACGTCTTCTCCAATGAGTATAAGAATGATCATTTTCTATAATGCAAAATTATTCCAATTTGGATTCTTCACGTTAAATAACCACCTCAGACCCCTGCTTAGACGGAGCAATATTTAAAAAAAACGATTCCAGTAAAAATAAAATTGTTTGTCCCAAACTCCTTTATGCAGTGTGGTCCAATAAAATCGGAAGGCAATATGGAAAGCCCATATTTAATTGGGCCATACTTCGTATAACCATAATGCGCACTTTACATTCGGCACATTAATGCAACATGAAACATTTGTGCAATCACTATGTGATTTATACCGTTAGAAACAACGAATCTTCTAGTTTAATGATAAGCAAAAAACTAAATAAAAATTATTTTTGTTAAAAATAGTATTTATGATAGGTTTTCTCATAAACGCCAAAATCTGGAAATTTTCCATCTTGATAATATGCCCCACGTTACTAGTTTGATAAAGTGATACTTTATGACTCATAGATCATTCAGAATCTGAAAAATTGCAGTCTCCACAATATGTATTGAATTTGTTAAAAAAAATCATAGCGTGTTGTTAAACATATTGTACCGCAAGCCTGCGGAGGATATATTAAATAAAATCTTGGAGAGTTTGTTCCAATTAGTTTTATTAAAACTCATTACGACGCGAGCGTGAAAGCCTGACTTGACTTAATAACCTAACTGATTTTCGACAATTTATCCTTATATATATATATTCTTCGTATATATTCATATCTGTTCTTCGTGACTTGATCTTCGAACAAAATATTGCTTAAAAGAAGTTGTTTTATGTATAGATTAATATAAAATATGAAAATTTTAATAACTACCCGGTTCATCATTTGCGAATATTCGTTTTAGAAATGTGAAGCTTCGGCAAAAGAAAGATCTTGAAACAAATGATTTCAATTGATTGCAGGTTAACTCATACACTGATTTAATATCACTTGCAAGACTTTCCGCTTCCTTTCTTGGTGGAGCTGCCAGTTGATCGATAAGATAACCCTTTCCCCCTTTCAAACCTATCAAGCCACATACTCAAAAGAATCGACGAAAACACGTCCGGCAACCCCGGGGCGCCAACCGCGCCGCATCACACGCTCCATAGAACAAATGGAATTTTTTGCACGCCCACGGCGACAAAACTGGTGACATTATGGCTCGCATTGGAACAAACAGCGGGCTGGCCGGAAAGGTTTTTGAACCCAACTACCACCAACCACGAAAGTCGCGCTACAGAAAGTCAAAAAAACGATCAACTCTCGCGTTTCAATACGAAATGCCACTTCTGGCCCCAAAAAAAATCCCCTTAAATGAAAATGCTCCAATGGTGACTGGCGACAACCTACGGCGAGCGAAGTGCGCGCTCCGGTGAAGACTTAAAAGTCACAAAGTGCTCCACCGCCCACTTTCCCGCACACACACACACAGAGAAAAAAAGTTTCGCAAATCGAAACAGAGACAGCATCCATACGGCGCATATGGAGAACGCATGCAGAGATGCCACGGGGCAGACTGGCGAGAGTGGAAGAAATAAATATTTTTGTTAAATTGTTTTCAGAAAGCCTGTTAAGTTATGTGGGGGTTCGACTGAACGTGGTTTAGGAGGAATATGGGTTTGTAATGCACATGTGCGGAGACTTACCTGAATGGCACCAAAGGTATAAAGACTCCAGGGGATCTGATCTCGTTCGCCCGTGGCTCCGAGGACTTTATAACGCGGCGAGAGGTTGCACGTGCTGCTTTGCTTGCTCGGATGACATCTTCCGGTGGTTACGCGCAGGCGCATTGACAACGTTTGGGGCGCGGGTCCTCTTGCGCCGCGGCGTTGGCGACGCGCTCCTAACGACCGATAGTCGCCGTGGCATCGAACACGACACACCCCACCCTTTACAGCTACCACCACCGCCACCGCCACCACCATCTCCATCCCAACTCTTCTTTAACTACATACACGAGTATCCGTCGTGTGATAAGTCAATAGAGACGAAAGGGCAAATGACAACTTCGGGGTTGGGGGAGATGGAGAATGGGGGAGGGATGGGGACCGGGACGTGCCATAACGACTCGTCCAACATGACATCTTGTTTCGCACCAGTGACTCATCCACAAGTGGGAGCACATATGGAAACAGTGACTTAACACGCAACCGCACATTTTTACCGGTCCATTTTTCTAATGGGAAATCCTTATGGGGAAATTAATTACACTGTTACGTAAATAAGCATAATTTTTTATTGAAAGCGTCTAAAAAATATATATTTTTAACATTACATTGGATGGAATAGAAAATTCAATTTTGAATTGGATGAGAGTTGAAATACAGTTAAACCGATAAATTATATTGCCGTTTAGGGACTGTACACTAAATTGTACCTTTTGATACATAAAATTCTCTTCGGATATTGTACTCTTTGCATTTTGTAAAAGTCACCCAAACAGATTTGGTTTTTTTCTGACAACAGATTATTAATACAAATGAATATCGTAAGTCCCAACGTAAAGTTCATCGTACTTGGGATCATTTTGAAAAGGGGGCCCTTTCTGAATTAACATCGCCGATCTTTAGGTGTATCTAAAACATTTAAGTACGTGTCAGATAATTTTGGCTGTGGGTGAATATTTGGTTTAATTTCCTTTGAAAACCGGCACCGCAAAGTGACCTAATGGCGTGGAGCCATTAGACGTACAGCGTTGGTGAATCCTCATTGGCAACCCACTTCACCATAACAAACGACGAGTACGAACGACAACTCGAAACTGCTGCTACGCCTGTTACTGCTCGCGGTATGGAGAAGCAATTTTTGAAGCTCATTTTCCTATGTTAAACTGTTAACCGAAATGCATAAACGCATTCGTCATTCGAATGAAGCCAAATGTCATCGTTTCAGGGTCTCGACTCCCTCCATCCCATTTCCCTCCAGCATAAAACCGCCCCTTCCATCTGTCTTCCCTAAACCCATTTGCTGCATGATTTTTTTCGATCAAATTTGATGGTTCTCTCGTAAAAGGTGGCCTTAAAAATGAGCGTAATTCAAGCTGCCTGGTCCCGTCACGACCCGTCACGACCCATATCTCGTCTTTCTCATTATTCGGTCTCGTGTTCAGCCCCTACAACGTGCTCTGCGATATCCCCGACTACATTTCGTACTCCGTCTTGCTCGCATTTCCGCGTTCGACGCTTACATGCTCCGTCGATTTGACGTCCGACAATAAATTGACCTTTCTTGAATAATTAATTGCACGGTTTTTTTTGCCGCCGAAAGCGGGAATGGAGTGCAATGGCTACCGCTTTGTTCGCCCCAGATAAAAGCCGAAGGACGAATCTCGTCTCTTCAGGGTAGGGGGGGGGGGCTACGTGTCTGAGTCTACATATGAGCTACAGGTGTTTACGAGCAAATTGGACAAGTCTAGTTCTTAGCAAATGCCGATTGGCACCTTGAGAATGCTGGAGAAAGACAGAGGGTGCTGAGATGTTGTCCTGGATAACTCACGCACAAAGTGACATTGCCAAAGTGGCGAACTCGCTTGTTTACAGTAGATATATTTCATTATCTGCTACAGTGCACCTTATTACCTAAGTATGCGGAACATATTGTGAAGGAAAATTTCACTAGCTTGAATATTGCTTCGTTGTTGTCTAACATTTCTGGCGTGGTCTAATTTTGCTATTATAATCTCAATTTACTATTGGTTCTCCTGTCATTTATTTCTAGATTCTTAGAAACTAAGATATTTTTGTGAAATTGTCAGAGTATATTTAGGTTTCTTAAAAATGTAGATGATATTTCAATAGACGTTATTTTGTCAAGTACAGTCTTTCAGAAGCAACCTCTGATAATGGCATATTGTAATGCACAGCTGCTATGCGTGGTTGCCAGCATCAATGTACGTTATGTAAACGGGTGCTCAGTCTTACTTAGCTAGTCTTCCAATTTCCTAAGATACTATACAAGCACGACGAAGGCTTGGAGATTGACAAGTCACTATTAGTTTTTAAACTGCGTGAGAATAATAATAATTTGTTGACAAGTTTATTTTTTTTACTCGTGAAGTACACGATGAAGTAACTGTCATTATTTTTTTTAAATGATCAGGAAAATATTTGGTAATTTCATGTCTATGCCGGATGTTATTGAAAGCATTTTACTATAACCCCGTTTAGCAAACACATTTTAACAGTTACACATTTTAAAGAACTTTACGGAACTTTAGGTTTTCAAAATTTTCTGTACAATCGATTTACGGTAATTCTTTATTGCAATTTGCACTTAGCTCATAATACAGAGTAATTGTCTGTGTCGTGTAATTTAGTAGTGCGTTTTGCACTATAGATACGCATATGACGTGTATCAAGTTATTTAACCATAGGATGTATGACAGTCAGGCGTAACAATAAGTAGACAATCTGTTTGGGGTATCTTATTGCCGAGCGAATTGGTGTGTTTTGATTAGGTTATATTTCGCAAGCTTCCAAGGAACACGATTACTGAATGCAATTACCGGATATATTTTTTGGTATCCATTATTATTGATAGACGGATAATTGGTATCTCTCGTACATTACAGAACATAATTCTAACCTGAACAAAGGTTACTTTTATAATGGTTAAAAACAAGCTATTAAAATATTTGCGAGACATTAAAACGTTAGAATTGAAATACAGAATACTCAAACATAATTTCCTGTTTAGGGGCTATGTCTTCTTCTCTTATGTCCCCCCACCCTGAAGGTGACCTGGTAATTTTGCCTAGCGTAAGTCTGATACCTAGGTAGGGTTCTTTAACGTATGGCGTACAGGCCATACGTTAAAGAACGATTATCAAATTTGGATTTTTATTTTTTAGTTCAGGGTTAATCCGAATCAGAAACTGATATTTTTTTCAAACTTTTTCATTAAAAACTGTGTTTATACATAGTGTTTTTCTATGCGTTTCTTTGAGAAAGTAAGAAACATTTCGGCAAATATTTTGCGTCATTTTCTCCATATACTTTTGCAGGTATCTTATTAAAATGATTGTCATTGCTTCACTTTCATCGCTTCACCGACATTGCAAACGGTGCCTCGAACACTATAGTGTATCCAAAATATATTCATTATAAAGTAGTTTCCTAATACTCGCTCGCTACCAATAAATAATGAGTGCTGCTATGACAATGCTCCGATCAACATCACGCTTATATAGTTGAAATATAAGGCGTGCATTGACTTGCTTTCGTTAAATGTTAGCAAATTGATTTGCTCATTTCGAGCAGGCCATTGACCTAGCAGCTCACGATAACGGTATTAACCATTTAGATTCCCCCGCTGTTTCATTAGGTGATGTACGGCGAGTTCTATTTAGTTCGACTATACTATTATTCACCCATGCCCCGGGATCCTCTAGTGCCATCAAAACAGAGATCAAGTAGAGAAGAGCTTAAATCTACCGCGTGTCTTGAACCGCGCTTTGCAGACCGTGGACAAGATAAAAAATAATGTTAGAAACACCAAATCTGATTTTGGATCCTCGTCCTGATTGTTTTAATTATATTCCAGAATTAATTTTAATACGCAAGGCTGGTTGGAGTAGGTCGACACATCATCAGCAGAAACCCGGATAATAGTTGTTGTGGAAGAATTTGGTGCCGGCACCTCTACCTGTGAATGATGGACCGATCAAACATGTACCCAAAATTGTACTTCAATGAGAGCGAGAGGATACAGGTAAAGGTTTTGAGGAGATCTCAGGAGGATACTTGATGGTGGCGACACAGTTTTATGTTTAGTGTACACTTTATTTTTATTTATTTTTTCTGTAAAAGTAGGTGAAGTGGCTGAGAGTGGTTATTGCTAGTTCCGTTACGGGTGAGTGCTCGCGCCTGTTTCGCTTTTTACTCGTTTCGCTTCCCGGTGACCACTTGTCACGCATGTCGCGCTTGCGAGTAAGTCTCAGCGGGTGAAAGCCGGCTCCGGACTCCCGCAGATTTTCGATTTATTTTCACGTTTCTTGAATATCGCATGCATGCAGCGATTTCTCATGCAACCGTATCACGCTTCTGTTTTTTTTACGGTCTCTGACCAAACCTGTTTTCAAAAATATTTTTGATGTCACATTTTCTACATATTTTCAACATTCGAAATTGTTTTAGTAAATGCCGGAACAATGTGTTGAAAAACTGAGCTGAAACAGGCAGATCCCAAATTAAAGCACTTTCCCACCCTCAGTACTCTGGGATCACTAAATGGGAGAAAGTCAAATAAGAGTTTCCCGATCGTCGATTACAGTTCATTTGACCAGAGATCACCAATAGCTGGCATACACACTGAGCCAATTGAAACACAGTTTAAATATACTACAGCACAGATATTTAAATTTTTGGTGAGATGTGCTGAATTGGCCGGCCATGCCGGCCGGTTCTTAAAGAAATTTATTGGTCGAGTTAGCACAATCGAGTGAACCGCAATTGCCGTCGAAAACCGTAGACGTTTTTTAAGTGCTAAAGGAGAAACCTGAATATAAAGACGAAATTACATTAGGAAAAAAAAATTGGGTAAATTTATGCCGACCTAGCGAAAAATCGTAGTCTAAATTTTCATGGTCACGCGCCTTCAGCTTTAGAGAAGTGGACCGCAATCCTATATACTCGTGTCTGTATATATGTACACTCGCGGTCTGACTCCATGCTGAAGATGGAGACACATTTTTTTGACAGCGCGGGCAACTCGTTCCGAAAACGAAAATCCTGCTGGCTATATATATGTGGCCGTCGGCGGACTGTTTCGAAGGAAAGGCGGACGACTCAGTGACGATGTATTTCGGCGAATCCTACAGTATTGGCTGTTTACATTAAGGCTTGATGTGCCACCCTGTAAGAAGGATTTCGCTCAAATTGCCGTTACTAGTGGCTCTAGAAAATGACCAGAAATTGCTACCCCAAAGTTAGAGCCAAGACATACAATAGCAACTGCCATCTGACTGTCATTAAGTAAAACTCCAGAAAATAAAATAAAAATATAATACGCATGAACATTTCATACAAACGAAAGGTACTCTGTAGTCGTCGTAGCCCAGTCGGTATTGTGAGTGACTGTTGTTGCTCGGCGGAACAGGGGTCGATTCCCAGCGCGGGCTCTCGAAAATTTCGATCCCGGGGTACTGGACGAGCCCCTTGCACAGTGTCTAAGCATTATAAGGGGTTCAGAACGCCTACAGTGCGGTTGACTACAGTTGACTATAGTTGATTGGAATAAAAAGTACTAAATATCCACCATGAACATGTTGGTCAATGGTTCACCAGCTAGTGAAAAGGCGACGCCATCTAAAGATAATGCGAGCTGCTATTATATATATATATATATATATATATACATGTACATATACGAATACGTGTGAGGACGCCTGTGAATGTGTATCGCGGCAAAACATCTTCGTAAACATACTCGCCTCTAGACCATGGTACACGCGTTAATGTACACAGAGCACGCGTGGACCGACTACTGAATGAATACCTTTGGGGCGTAATATGGGTAGGAGCGGGGAGGGCCATCTCTGCGGCATCCCACCTGACCCCAATTTTACCCTTCACCCCCGCCCCGCCCCACCCTCACACCCATACCTCCCGCCGACCAACTCGTTGGTGTCTGGATCACCACCGACCATCAGTACATATTGCCACGTTCTTCAGCCATTTCCACATGAGTTTGTTTGATGAAGTTTTTTTTCTTTTCGTCTCCCTGTTTTTTGTGCGCGTATTCATCGCGTCACTTTCTCGGGCAGCGCCATTCCTATGGATGTGCAGTGCGCATGTATATAGAGACGGAGATATAGAGGCGGACAAACACATTGCTGACGCGTCTCGATGGGGGTTCTGTATAGCAAACATGGAGAACCGCGGGTCGAAAATGTTCATCTAGCGCCAGTCACCGAAAAATGATGGCTTCTCTCACACCGACTCCCGACGCCGCATTCCCAGGAGAGAGCGTTGGAGACGCGGCGGGAGATATGTGGGTTTGATAGAAAATTTCGTAGGAAAATATTATCGCAAGTCGCAAATGTACATAAGGGCTGAGCTGTGAGTCGTACCGAACTTGGTTTTTGGATAGTGTTCAAGCCAGGTGGCGTGGTTGCAGCAGTATTTTTTCAATTGAAATCGTGTATTGCCATCGATCTATTGTTGAGTGACTTTTGTTTGACAGATTGTTTAATTCAATCTGTTCTTAAGTGTAAATCTTCAAAATAATCCAAATCCAATGTATATTTTTAAATATACAATATGGAGACAACTCTTTATCATTAAGTGGTGGACATTTCCTCATTCAGAAAGTTGCAAATGTCGTCGCTTAATTCGTTTAATTCAGATTCATGATTAAAGAGCGATAGTCCAAAAAAACTATTGGAACTTTTACGATAACTAACTACTACAACCAAAAGCAACAAAGTAGCAAACTAAAATCAACCTAAGTAAAAAAAATTCAAAATCTCGATTTACATAGTGAGAAACAATTTTTGTTGCAGTTTGGTAAATTGGTGATCAATGAATCAGTTAATAAAAATAAGTTGCAACTCACTTTAGAAGAAGGGGTACAACGATTTAGCTTTGAATGTTAACCGCTTTCACATTTTCGATCTCTGCTAAATCGTCGAAAGAAAAATCTCCGCTCTTCAGCGTTGCCCTCGCCACCTGACGAATTTTTAAACCCTAACACTTTCATCGAGGTCCAACCATTCATTGCACTCGCCGGAACCTTTCTACTCAGCTCGATTCAAAAGTTTTCATTCCATTACGGAATAAAAAATGTTTCAATTTCTCGGGACCGACCCGTATTTGCTGCTACGAGATGGGGTGGACACAATTGCATTAGGTTACAAAACCGCACTCGGCGTTGTGTACATCTATTTTTTCTTAAAGTTCGACTCCCGTGGCTTGACGACCAAATCTTTTTTTTTTCCTTTTTGAATCCGTGTACCCTCTTGCATCCGTCACATTCCCCTTCGCTCCACCTTTCCATTACTATATATATGTACATTCCAATTCCCGCAAGATCTTGTCCCGGGGCTTTTAAATTATTTATCCCCGACCCGATTTTTATTACTTATTTTGGGACCGACTCGCGCCTTCGCATTTCACGTACGCCGGGAGAACAACCGAAATTGACGATTGAGTACGGAATACAAATAGATAGAATTGCAGGATAGCATTAGATCTACAGAGAAGCAGTGTGGCGCGAATAATATAAAACCTATTATTGATACATTGTCAATGTAATCAAAGCCATTGTACCAAGTAAGCAGTTGCTATTTTCAAATACGAACTGATGGCAGGTAAGGCGGATATGCGGGAGCTTGTAATTTAAATTGCCGTTTAGAAATGAACACCCTCAGTACTCATCCGTAGTACTGAACTTGCCAACAAGACATTTTGTTATCATGTTCCATCTTTGATATAGTCCTACCAGTTAATTAAACGATTACAAATTGTTGTTATCCAATAATCTCTTACCCCACAATAAATACTTTCACGAGCCGACACCGGCTCAACTTCATACTGCAGATTTATGTTCGACGAGCGCATCTCGATGATGTCCATGTTTACGATTTCGCATGGCTGAACGATTTGAATCGGTTACGTTTTCCATCAGGTGTGGCGGTCCAAGTTTCAACGAGAAACGCCGAATAACATTTAGACGAAGGTCTCAAAGAGAAAAACTGACATCCACTGACAGTTAATATCCATCCCTCGTATAAAATTCGAATGACTGATTATGATAAAGGTCAATACACTGAACTTCTAGAAATAGGCACTGTGTTAAATCCAAGAAAACATGAACCAAAATAAATTCAAATGTTCCTAATTATCATTTGAACCTCTTTAATAATTTAATTTTTATTTGTAAAGCTATATAAAAATTTAAAAATAGATTTAAAAATGATTGGAAAGTATTCGTGAGACCCTTTCGTATTGTATCGAAAGAGGATATTATTAGAATATCACCATCGAGAATGGCATATTCATTATACTTCCTTTGAAGCCATAAATAATTATCTTAAGTGGGGATTCTGATTTTGCATGTTAGAAACATATGTGAGTATCTGATTCAAAGTAACAATCAGGAGATGGTATATGTAAACTGCTCCATGGGCTCACGAATTTAAAGACCACTGATGTTAAGCAAAGACGAGCAAAATACTTTCACTGTAAACTTGCATGTCATGTTCGATTTTCCAAAACAAGTCAGTCTGACCAGAAAGTTTTGACATAGACGATCTGTGGTCACAGCGTTATGTATCGATGCTTCGGCCATCTACTGATGCCATTCTGAAGAGAAAAAATCATGACCTCATCAGAAACAAAGGACACAGTGTATGAACATAGATATCTCTTGTTTTCAAAAAGTGATCTCTACCAAAAATATAAATTTATTTATTTAATGAAAATTGCATACCAGATATTCAATGATCTCATTATTTACTTTTAAATAATGGAATTAACCTTGACGATGTCTGCACTTGTGTCAGTGGCGTGGCGCTAGCGTAATCTATTTTAGACATTTTACCCCGACACGTACGTGTAATTACAGTGTGCGACCTGCTCATTCAATGATTAAATCCGTGGATTCATGAGATTTTGCCGCCTGTGTAATGAATAAATTATGATCGTTCTAATTATAGACCGAGCCCGTTGAGAGCACTACACTCACGGTGTTATTTTCTGTTTTGCGCAAGGAGTTTTCGAAATTGTTCCAACCGGGGGGCGTTTTCCTTTTCACTTTCTTTCCTGCGTCGCTCCAAACAGGAAACGCATTAGTCAATTCTAAAATTCAAGTGACTCCCAGCTGGAAGTGTTTCGGAAAATGACTAGGAACTGTAACGTCGGTTGCACACTCGACAGTCGACAGGGCACCAGCTTCCGGTATTAACACCTCGCATCATTAATAGATGGCGCAGTTAATTTCGGTAAAAAAGGTGGCTTTAGATTCAAATTCGATTAAATTCTTGAAAACCATTTCCGATGGTTTGTTTCAGTGCGATGTCGTAGTGATAATTGCCCAACCTTGTGATATTATTTAACAAAAGCATCTGATTCAAGTGGTCTAATTCAGGATCCATGCATTACTGTTTTAGAACAATCGAAATAAAAAAGGTTTCAGCCAATAGGAATGCACAACTGGAAAGATAATATTTGAAAAATATAGCCATTGTTTTTCAACCGAATGTATAAACACTTTCCCCCAACACTCCACTCGCATAAAGTCCAAAATGTCCTCAAAATTGCTCTAGCCCCTAAACGGGCGATTAGCGACGATGGCATGATTAGCATTCCCACTGACTTCGGTGCAAACCGCCAATGCGGATATCTTACTTGCCAGTCAAGCATTGATGGGTTCGCTGAGCAGCGCTGGATCATAATTAACACCTTTGCGTTAATACGAGCGAGGCCTTTTCTCGCATCGACAGGGCGTTGGACAAGCAATATGCAGATTAGCTATGTCCGTGCTAATGCCACGCAAAAGGCCATGCAAATGGCCACGTCACTTTAATAGCGCTGCAGCTTATACGAAAACACACCCATTTACTCATCTCACTCCTGCTAATAAAGTTCGTTAGCTCGTAATTTCTGAATTTGGACAGTTAGTTTGGGCGCCGGAACCAGCACAATAATATTGATGAATCGCATATAGAACCGTTTGTCGCTCCGGCGGTTCTCCATTTTTTGCTTACGCAATCCCCATTTTTGTTTACGGTTACAACATACCGATTTCCAATTGCGTCAGAACTCGGTTCAATAAATTACAAATTTTTAGGAATATTATGTCTGTGTCTAGCGCCAACGCGTTAAATAGTTTAATTTCGTGGAATTCTAAAATTAATTCTAGCATGGGCGTGTCACATGTTCACGGTCTCTCCGCTGGGTGGCGTTCGGATGCCACACTGTAGAGCTTCCGAATCGTTCAAATTAAAACTACAGCAAACGCTGTTATGTCGATGGATTTGAAGTGCGGATGATGACCGAATATTAAATATCTCGCTATATAATGTGTTTCGAGACCGCAAGCCAAACACACTATCGGTGGACATAAAGCAAAGCGTGTCCAGAATTGTTAAACAGTGTCCAGTACTTGGAACCGCGTTGCGAACGTAACAAACAAGAGAAAATAATGTCGCGTAAATGACTACGGATTTTTTCTTTCATGGTCTTCTTTCGCATCCTATTCGTTGTACTCCTCACATGCACAACTAAAACTAACCATGTTTAAGTAAAATAACGCCATTTTGTTAACAAATGACAGTGCAATCCTCTTGTGACACTAGGCCCATTTTCCCTGAACTTGAACCCGCCATGCCTGATTTGCAAGTCAAACAAGTTACCTCATCTCTATTTTTTATACAACATTACAAGAAATTGTAGAAAATGTGGCAATCACATAAAATATAGAACGCAAGAGTCAATAGCGCTTCGTGAAAAAGCAACCCCTGAGCACAGCAAATTGTAATACGCTTGAGCTATGCGTGTTTGCCAACCTCTCATTTACTCATTTGTTCGCGAAGCGATAGTTTGTTCGATTTAATTGATTTAACCAACCATACTTTTGTGACTAACTCTCATGATAAATAAACTACTGTTTGCATCATATATTCCTTGTCGTCGACACATTTCTAAAAAGCCCCTATTTATCCAAACCAGATTCAATTCAGTTATCCTGCAATACAGAATATTTCCTTAATCACAATCTAGCTGAACAAATATTAACCTCTAGCTTTTCAAAGTATTTTACGATGCGAATAAGTGAACAGAAGTAACTCCATATTTGTTTTTTCCCAGAGTAACGACCAAAACTATATTTTGACAGCTTAGAAGTTGATAACTTAAAATAAATAGTAATTTATATTATGGAACCGTGTTCAGAGAGAAGGTTTGATTTTAATAGAAAATGCTTTCGAGTTTAAAGAAAAGAAATACGCAACATTAAAACAAAGGAAAAGCCGATAGCCACATCAATGAAATACGAGCAAATTACTGAGTAGATAAGGAGGGATTCTGCCCGGGCTAACCGGAATCCAATCCACTTTTGCTGCTGCTACAATGTTCCACTTTCTATATTGCCTCCATCTCGTTCACCTTCCGTTTGTCACGTAACAGTACAGTGGAGACCGTGGAGAGTGTTTTGACAAGGAAAAGCTCTTTTTTTGTTGGCAATTATTGGTGCCAGACATGTACCATTTGCGCGATAAGCGTAATCTCAGACTACCACCGCCGCATTAGTTGCCGGCTGCAGTCGGGACTGGAGTTCAGACGCGTGAGTTGTCGAAGAGCACAGATTAATGGCACCAATATATAGATCTGCGCGCACCTTCGGTTACTAATCCCTGTAATCCAGCGATAAAAGCTATTCGTCGGTTCGATTGATGAACGTCAACGACTGAACGTCACAAGACTCACAGACACGTTGCCCACTTTACAATACCCAGTGACCTAAATAAATCGCCGGCTGTAATGTTTCACATTCACATTATTCGTAATATGTTTATTGTCAACAGCTGCAGCAATCGAAATACAACTTTATTACTATAAAGTAACATCAAAACACCTTTAAAGAACTTGAGCGTGTCGTAGATACGATCTTTAGTATTCTGACAATCTTAATCAACTAGGAAATCGGAAAATGGTGAATTTGGGACAGCACCGAATGGAAAACGAACCGAGTGGCGAACTCGTTTTATAATATTTTACTATTATTTAATTAGAACTGGTAATTGCTTTCATTCGGTGCTGTTCATAACGTTTTCAACCCTCCACCATGCAGTCAAAACCTATCCCCAAGTGATTCTCCTAGTAAGTTTAGCCCCTAAAACACTTTTTCGCAATGGCCTCCTCGACCTTTTAACCCCTCTATTAACCGTTCTCACAAGGACACACCTTTTAGAGTATCAAAGTTATCTTATGTTTTGCATTCATCGTCAACTTCTACATATTTTTCGTCTATAGTTAACATATAATTCTGCATATTTTTCGTCTATTTTAAGGCGCTGTCTGTAACAGCCATTACTCGAATCTTATGATCTTGCTAAACTCGGGTTACTCTCGTAAAAATGCGTCAATGCTACCGGCGCTATTTCGAAAAATAGCTATTTTCCCGCTCTCTCAAAAGTACATGAATATCTCAAATTGTTTTGTAATAATTGCATTAGTCAAAAGAAAGAACTTGAGCATTGTATAACGCCACATATGCTGATCATGTTTATGAAAGTCACTGCCACTAAAAATGTTCGACCGTTAAATATTTTCAATACAGAGTATATCCAGAACTTAGCAATGACATAATAAATCACACCTAGTTTACAGTGTATACGCCTCGACACCCAGTTTTACCTCTTGCCAAGGATCTATGTCGAGAATAACTTAATGAACTTCACTTAATTAAAAAAAATTCAATCACTTGTGCCCACTGTTTTTTTTTTGGAAATACATACTCCTATATTGGACTTTCCTTAATACGAGTAGAATGTTGTCGTATGAATATTTCTCCTAGCTTGCTTGTCAAAACTGCTTTCTTGAAAGTCAGAAAATACATGGCCTAATTCTAAATGATAAAAAAATACTCGTGAGTGGTTGTCTAGATAATAATAATTAATTTCGACGTGCATTTAGGAACAGATTAGTAGGGCTTAGAATTCTGCGCGCCAACTGTGACGCAAAAAATGGTGACAGTAGCTATTACCGTTACGGATATTTGCATTTGTCTATCCCGCCTTTGCTGGAGCAAAAAAACGTTCTTTCAAGTCAGTTAGACTGTAATTCAATTGCCCGGAGTACTGGCAATGACAAATTGAACTTTATAGCCCAATTGAAGCGCGAACTCCGGAACTAATGCTACTTATATCCTCTTGAGACCAAATCCTGATCGATAACCTTTTTTATGAGTTCGCCCGGATTTTTTTCTTAAGAAATTAGAAGAATCGTCAGAATGAAAATTTGCTTTGAAAGTTTCTAAGATCACAGATTGCTTACGCGGTAAAATTAAACATCTTTCCACTGCATTGATGAGTGACAAGTAGATCGTGACACAAATGTCATCTCAGAGCCTTAGAAAAGATTCCGAATGCATTGCAATGCTGAGAAAACGAAACGTGGAACCAATCCATTTCCGAGACATTCGTATTCATGCGTGCGCACGTACGTAATAGTCTCACGAGGTAGAGGTAGACATTCAACTGCTTTCAGGGTACACTGTCTTCGTTTACATTCAAATAGTTGTCCTTGAACTTTTGTCCTATTTTGAGGTAAAACTGTCAGTAATTTAATCCGAGTCTTTAAGAAAGAACAACAAATGACAACATATGAACGCATATGAATAGCAGATTTGAATAAACAAGATACCATTCCAGAATAAACTGTTTGAACGATGGAGGTGTATCGTAGATTGTGGTGACCACTAGTGGCCTTCAAATGTGCCTGTTAATTTTCGTTTTTTGGGGCTCCTCTAACGGTGACATCTGCGCAGACATTCAAATGATACTCAATGACAAGTGAGTGGAATAGCGCCATCCACATTAGTGATAATGCGATGCGCGATTTAATGGTGATGCCGAGAGAGGATAATTTATTAAATTGTTATTCTCGTCTATAAATAAGTAACCTTTCCTCAACTTATTTAGTAAGCTCTCACTTTTTTATTTCCTGTAACGCCAATCCTCAGGTTTCTCGTAGGCACCTACACTCAAGACGTGAAATTATTCGATATGACGTTTCCCCGTGAATCCATTACTGGATTAAGTCGACTTCTTAATGGAATCTGTTTTTAATCTTCTTCCGCCAAATGAATGCAGACATGTTTAGTGTACCAATCGTGAGTCCATCCGCAATGAACAACAAAAACAATAGGCTGATGCGAAAAGCTGCTGCGACGGAGAAAAGCTGGCTTGAGCTTTTCTTATCGGCGTCGCTGTAATCCAATAGATCTCAACGTACGATGCTGAATCTGAAGAAACGAATAACACAGATCCACGAGAATTGCTACCCCCACCTTTTGTTTTCTTTTGCGCTCGAAGAATACACTTCCCACAATATTAAATGTGAGTTCATAATCTTTACAATTTTTTCGAAAATCTCATTAACGTGGCGTCACTTTTTAAATGTCGATTAGAAAAAATCTAATTTTATGGAAGGAATTTGTTTAGCCCTTGTGGGACGGCGGTTCCCAGTTCTTCTTAGTGCGGAACAGACAGTTGGGAAGTCTGAATGGTGCTGTGTTAAATTGCCATTTCGTCGGCTGTGCCGCAGAATTGTAATGACCGTCATTGTGATGTTTTGATGGTCACTTTCGTTATTTCATTACAATGTTGTCACATCTAGGTCTGTGTGGCCGTTAGTTTCAACCTTCTTTTGGAATTGTCTCATAGGCATACATCATCCTAACAATCCTCGTTCACACAGATGTGGTCATCGTAACTATTCGAACATGTGTAACAGGTGACTCCAAACCCATTAGCATCGGTAAATTGATGAGGTATCGATAGCATGAGCATCCTCTGATTTCCGGGCTTTTTAAGAGCAGCAAATTAATCGTGAGCAGAAAAACCTGTATATGTCCACTTTTAATTCTGGTGGCCTCAGGAAGATATATAATGTGGTTGTCAAAAGAAGACTCATCATGAAATAATCATAGAAATAAAATAAAGACGTAAATCATAGCACGCGTTCCTAAGATCTTTAAGTTGAAGTCCAACACGGAAACTTGCTGACGTCGCAACACTAAGCTGTTTACTGTTTTAGGCGATGAATCAACAATCGAATATGCTAAATATAAAATAAATTTAAAAGTAACACATTTTTCTGATTAATTACGACATTACGTGTGTCGTTCGATTTTCTTACGCGAAATAAATTCAACCCAGCACGTTGAAATGAATACGAGTGTATTTTCCTCGTTCATTCCTTTAGAATTCCGTTCAGTATCTGATCACTTCATTGTCAGTTTGTGCGTCTCTTCCGTCGAACACGGAGACACCTTCCTCGACATTCGAGGATTAACTGCGACACGATTGAGTCGTGGTTATTTCTGGTGGTGTAAATGCGTGGGGGGCGAGGAGAGAAGAGAAGAGCGGAAGAGGTGTGTTAAGGGGGGGTGGGTGGATTGGTGGGGGTGGTTCAACACCTCGCTCGCGCGACCCGAGCAGGTGTGTGACCACCCACAAACCTACATACATCGCGCGTCCCGCGGAAATCATTTAATCATGTCGCCAGCTTATATTTAATGATGATGAATGCGACATAAATCCATTAACCGCGCGTAAGCGCTTCTACTGTGACGTACTCGTTCGTCATGACGCGCCACCTGCCGACAATCGCGGGAACCGGTGCGAGGCGGAAACACTGTCGGGCAAAATCATTGGTAAATGGATCGTAAAATATTCTTTCCCACATTCTTGACGTTTCCGCACAATCAATTTGTCTACAACTTAGAACTATTCACTCAATCCTTGCATTGATACGAGTACAGAGTAGTACAATGTCTTTGTATTTTTTCAAACAGTGTTCCATATTTCCAAAATATATTTTAATATATTTTGGACATGAAAATATAAGTATTAAGGAACCACTGCGTGATAAAATTCGTAAATAACTCAATATGATATTTTATACCGAAATTTTCTTCTTCAAGTGTTGCGGGTCGTAAGACCGAAACATTCGCACATTCGCATTCGCACATTCGCACGAAACTAAAAATACCGAATACTCTCGATTGTACGCGGCACAAGTTTGTCTACTAGAGGTGCTTCTGCACTTTTTATTTATTTTTATGTAGCCTGGAATATGTAATATGAAACTAGATAGATTGCTTGTAGCGGCAGATGGATAAAAATTTGCTACGTGCCGATCCGCTTAAGGAAATGATATGAAAAAAATAATAATACCAAGGATAAACAGCATTGTGTTTACCTCCCTGTGAAACTGTATGCTCAACATATAGAAAAAGGTTAGGGAAATACTGGTTCGCACAAAAACGACTAAAGTGTAAGCAAGAAGCATGCAAATGCAAAATAAAATATTTTTATTTCGATTAGTTTTTGCAAGGGTTTTTCGTTTCTGAACGAATGAATGAAACTTAACTTTTTTGTACACTGCTTACTGACGGAAAGCGCAGGTTCCGACGAACAAAAATCGAATTAATTTTTCAATTTGAGCAAAATGTTTGTCAAAATAAACATTGAAAGTATCAACAATTAGCCTATAGTATTTTGCTACGCAATCTAGCATTGTAACTTTGCGGCTCCATTAAGAATTCTGTTGGCCCTTCATGGCAAGACGTTGCGCATCGTCTGCAGGGAGCTGCAAGATCTAAGTCTTGCGGCGAAGCTACGTTGTCGTCTTTTACTCTTACAGCTCCCAGAAGCGCTCCTTCGGCATGCGGTTGCCTGGGTTCAGTAATTCCCTGCCTCTTTCTCATTCCTTGTTCTCGAGTCGATTTTCGATTGAATTTTCGAATTCCTTTGCCCACCGCGACTCTGCCACTAATCGTCTTTCGACTATGGCCTTTAGCAGCCATATGGCGGCGCGTTGCCCTTTACTCGAACATATATGGTGCTCTTTGTACGAACAGAAGTTTATTGGACCCATTCATGGAAAAATGGAGCGATAATTATCTTGACCAAACAATTTTTTTCTCTTCCGTAACATTTGTAAAAAGAATTTTCTAGAGAAAAATATAACTTGAGATTGAAATATCCGAGACTTCATAAACTTCGACGGTTCTTTCAAGAAAAAAACATATTTTTTATCTTAATAGTGAAAGACTCAAGATTAAAATGTCCACTCGGCAAAACATGTTCTGGCGAAGAAACAAATAAGTCAGCCACCGATAGCTTCAGGAAATGCCCCGACGAAGCTTTCGATATGGCTTTCAAACTACGTTCCTATCTGATATAAAGTTTCCCAAAATACTCGTACTTTCGAATGACATCAAATACGGATTATAGGTTACTAAACTGTCATAGGCCAATTTGTAAGCGAAATGGCCAAGAAATTTTACCTATCCGTTAATTTTTTAAATACCGTTTACTTTTTTCATTGCTTTTTTTCTTGTTGTGCGAAGAACAAAACACTTTGAGGCCCCTCCCCGTATTGTATGTTTAGAAGCAAAAGCATTTTGACTAAAACCGCAACAAGAAAGATGCTCCCTCCTGAATACAATTTTTAGAAGGCAATACAGTACTACTGCACATACAGAACAGTTTGTATACTTGCTCGTTTATACATGTTACTGTACAGTATACATGTTTAAGATACTGTGCGTACACACTAGAAACGCATAACATAAACATGTGTACAAGTGTGAGCAAAGGCGAAAGCATACATATTGCGAAATATTTATGTTAAAAGCCAAGCAAGATTATTATCGAGAGTGATATATGACCCTTTTCGTCTATTTATATTCCCTATGTACCTTTCTTCGAGCGCTAAGACTGTTCATGCGAAAGTATGCTTTCGTGTATTTATATCTATTGAATATTATTAAATTTACGTCTGATTATTTTGCAGAGAAATTGTTAAAACCTCTTCTTCCCTTTTCAGTCTAAATTATTTTGTCATTGCGTAGTATTATTACAGGAGGGTAGCTAGAATGATAGAGTATGCATGCAACTTTTTATAACAACGTACAATACAAATTACAGTTTTCAGATCGCCTTCGCAATTGAGATGTATAAAAAATATCATCGGAATTAGCAAGTCAAACGCTAGCAACATGGCGCAATGAAGGAAAATCCTGTTGTAGGCGCAGTTTTTTTAACGATGGAGGATGCAGCAATTAAACCTAAAAACAAATAAAATTCCAACCCTCCTTCTATCCGATGACTTAAACGACGATAAGTGTGGAATACATTATAAAACTTGATTTTTCCAAACGTTTTTAAAATCAACCGTGAATTGAATTCCGTTTCAGGTATTGACATACAGGTGGCTCTTCTGTTATCAGCACAACATACGAGCGCAATAGGCTGTATAGTTGTTGAAATAACGAAAGCGAATATGGTTACTCAAGTCACATGCTCCTTACACGTATGTGTGACATACATTTTATTGCAATTTTAAATTCATTCATCCTCCCGAGCACAATGCCAGATGCACATCACGTTTTTATCTATACTAGTTGAGTAGGTTCTTTTAACTTTTGATCTGCCGAACATAATCCTATTCATATATTCATGACGTCATGAGAGTCGGACGTCATTTGTGCGTGTGGCGCGGTTCGGTTACATGACGTCACTTGTCCCATCTTTCTAAGTATGGTGTCATCTTGATATGGGATTGTTTTTCCACGGATTGCTCATGATCCAATGCCTTTAGAAGAACATATTAAAAATGTAAACATTGTGTTCGCGCAACACACTTAAGTGGGATTTATTAATTAATAGTTTTTAGGAAATATGTTATTTGCTAAAGTTACGAGTATCTTGAAACATAATTTTTTTTTTTTTTTAATCAACTGTAGCCAACCGCACTACAGGCCTTACGTCCCCCTCATGGTGCTTAAGCATTATG
>JAQGBY010002582.1:0-22366 GCA_034698785.1 Mycogona germanica | reverse complement strand
GTGTCCATGGTGCGATTAGACAAACAAAAGGTGGCACTGAAGGTTTTTACTTCCCTCTCTGGTGGCCGAGTGAGGGGGATGGGATGGTAACGCACAGCAACGGTCACGCACAGTAACCGTCACGCACTGTCTTTTATATATATAGATATAGTTGGACACTTGGAGTCTTTCCGTTCCAGGACACAACACAACCCAACCGCTAATGTTAAATAGAAGAGGCGCACTTACACGACGTAACAGAAATGTCATATCATGTCTGTTGAATGTTAATCTTACTTGAAATAGAGACGATTAATGAATTCCGTGAGCAGACAGTAGAGGTGATCTGGACTAGTGTAATCTCGAATGTAGACCATCTGGAAAAAACAAAAATATACAACTAAATGATTTCAAGAACTCACTAAATGGCCATGCAGGAAAGCACGTCCAAGTTTGACACCTAAAAGACCATGTCGCGACTTTTAATGTATTTTGACGTCATGACTTTCAATATTTTTATAGGAATATTTTCCCGAAAGATCGTAAATGTCGAGGGGGATTGCACTAGTACTTGGTTGAGGCTGTTCCAATCGTTAATACTTCTGGGAAGAAGGAGAATTTGGCGTAAATTGTTTCAAGTTTGAGGGGGTGACCTCTTCCTTGTCTTTGACACATGGTTGTGTGGTCTTAAACTCGCACTTTTTCACACGGTTACCGTACCTTTTTGGTTTTTGGATCAATTACGCGACTCGGAATGATGCACCTGGGTCCACTTTCACCCGCAAATCCGCATCTAGGTGATACGAAAAGAATAAAGTGGAGTTACAAAGATATGATCAAGGCTAGCTAGGGATAGGCCTTGGGTCTAAATCGATCCGACTTACCTGGTGTAAGCACTTCCAATGTCCAGAACGACGGCATGCTTTTCATTGATGAGACCAATACCTTCGTAAAGCGGCATTCTGTATATTCTGATGTCAATTTTACACTTGAAATTAGGAAGAAATCATAACAAAATAGAGAAATTGGTGAACGAGGGACTGATTGAGGAAATATTTTGACAGTAGCAGACAACTTTTTAAAATGGCTGCCGACGAGCGTGACGCCACCTGGCGTGAAATTTGCGATTTATAAAAACCCAAGATGGCCGCACCCCGTACACGAGTGTGGCGCCACCTGGAGCGACACTCGTGTACTGGACGCGGCCATCTTGGATTTGGGCGAATCCTCGATATTCAAGATGGCAGCCCCCAGTATACGAAACGTTTTGCTCTGAATTTCGCCAGATTTTGCAGCTTCTCGAGTCAGAATTCTAGAATAATCGATTCTATTCTTGACAAGAACGTTAAAACGATGCCTTTGGTACTCATGTGTGGTATTCCGTGCAGCGGGAAATCTCGTCGCGCGGAGGAACTGCGTACGTATCTGGCGAACGAGTGTCCCGTTAACGTGGTGTCCGAGTGCCTGGCCAGCGCCACGTTCGACCGCAACGCCACCTTTGCAGAGGACCGTCGCGAGAAGGAACTGCGCGGCCAGCTCCGCTCCGAGGTGCAGAAGCGACTTAGCAGAGACTCGGTCCTGGTACTGGACGCCGCCAACTACGTGAAGGGCTACCGCTACGAACTGTACTGCCTGTCCAAAGCATGCAAGACCACTCACTGCGTTATCTATTGCGATATATCGCACGAGGGGGCCTGGACCAACAACGGCGCCAGGGACGACGAAACCGCCTACAGCAGAGACACGTTCGACGCCCTGTGTATGCGTTTCGAGGCGCCCAACTCGTCCAGTCGTTGGGATTCGCCTCTATTCACCGTGCAGGCCGACGATCCGCTTCCGGTTGAGGCCATCCGGGACGCGCTCCTGCTCCGCAAGGCGCCACCGCCCAACCTGGCCACCCAGTGCCAGCCCCTCTTGTCCACCAATTTCCTCTACGATCTAGATCGTATTACGCAGGAGGTGGTGCGGGGCGTGCTGGACGCGCAGAAGGTCGGTGTGGTGGTGGGCGAGGAAGTGGTGATCGAGGGCGCCGCGGCCAAACTGAAACTCACTCGCAAGTTCACGCCTATGGAGCTGGCACGTCTGCGCCGCCAATACATCGTCTACACCAAGATGCATCCGGTGGACGACTGTCACAAGATGGCCACGATGTTCGTGCAGTACTTGAATAGTGGAATGTTGCAGTGATTGGGGCTAGATATGTCTGCTCTGAATTTGTGAGAGTAATGCTCCATTGGTTTATATTCATCGTAGGGTTATTGATCGAATTTCATTTACATCATCGACTGAATAATTTATGAACTATTGCTACTTTGTACATGACGTCATAATAAATATTGAACTGTTCGTAAATTCTTCAATCTTTCTATCTATCTATAATAAAGTATAATAAGTTACTTTTGATGTACGATAAAAGTTGGTCAGTGAACAACTTATGAAGTTAAGCTACATGTAAGCTTCTAGATACTTCGTTAGCTTTCTGTATGGTCGTTTTAAGTTATTGGCTGTTAGTGAATAATTTCAAGTAGGGTTGAATGCCGTACCGTAAATTTAAAATATAACAAATTAATTAAGAGACCAATATTTGCTTATGTTGATTTAACACCTGTGGACTAGCAAGGTTATATTCACCGAAGAGCAGAGATTCCTTTCCACTTTCCACGTAGAACATGACGTCTTTAGAAGTTTTCCTTTTGCCTGGACATTGGAGTAGAAGTTATTGAAGCACCGATTAGAAATGACATAATACGGAAATCTGTATGGAACTTTGCCACTGATTGTTGAAGGTCGTTCGTAATTTCCTTTTAACTTACGCAGTGCCGATAAATCGTAATAACAAATGACTGGTTAAAATTAATCTTTTATTCTTCTAAAAAGATTTTTGACAACCAAATACAATAATTTTTAGAAAACAGCCCCAACACTATCTTGTCATGCTTTCCAAATAGGTATTCATTTTTGCATGTCACAGACACATTATATATTTATTTTCTTTGAAAAATAAATTATTTGAATATTTGTAAAACTTATGAAGGTCATGATACGAGAAATTCTTCAACTAGATGCTCACTGTTAAATTCGTGTTTGCAAATTTTTGAACGATTCATATTTTTTTCTTAATGTGCAATTTGAAATTTCTCATTCGGAAGATCCCATATTTTCAAATAAGAAAATTTCTAGTGAAATCTCACATCCTGTCGGTTGACGTTTGAATTAATAATTAAAACGTGATTAACTAGCACAGGTTATTTAAAGTTTAAATATTAATAGACTAGTATTTATTAAAAATAGCACATAAAACAACATAAATTCATACTCAAGTTGTTATAAATAAATAGACGCAACTATTCTGTCCAGCAGATAAACTATCGAGAGTATAATAAATAGTTACCGAATAAATGAACTGAAAATAAAGTAATATGCCTGGTGAAGTCTAGATTGTGACATTGTGGTCAATTAATTTGTCCTAACCTTTTTGGAAAACTGGAGATAAGTTTCGAAACTTGCTTTCGTCGCGCCATTTTCCTGTTGAAGATTAACGTTTCTGTCTTTAAAATATAAAAGGACATATGATATGGATAAGATTCAATTTCGTTCATCAGGGATAGAATGCTGCAAATAGAATGATTTTTTAACAATTTCTTCACGTTCCTATGCATAATACTTTGTTATGTGGACGAACAACATATGGAATACAAGACTGACAAAAGGATCAATCATTGACTACCGCAAATCGCTGAATGAAGACCAGATATTTAATCGACAACCTCGTATCGATGTCGCTGCACTGTCCAATCCAAATTAAAATAAACGCATTTATCAATTATTCTTTTTTTTTACTGTACACGTATATTGTCACAAGTTATTAGTCTAAGTCTACGAACATAACATTTTATACAGTCTCGAATCTGATGACAGATCTGGGTGGAGGAAAAATAAAATCCTAGGTGGGGAGGGAGGCGAAGGACTAGTTGATCAATTATAATATGCATATATTGTGTGCTAGCATAGTAAAATGTGACTCTTAATTGGGAAACGCTTAAAAGATAGTATTTGTTAGTAAAATATGCTAATTGGTGGTAGAATTTCAACGACAAAAAATGTCTCACTATTTTAGGTAACGAAAATCAGGTGAACCTGTCTGACGAGAAAAAAAATAACATTAACAATAAATAGGTTAACTGCATGAGTATCAACGTTTTCATGAGTTTCTCTCAATAAAAATCTGTTGCTTGAAATTAATTTGATTACCTTTCTTCTTTCTTAAATCGAAGCCAGTTTCAATACTAAATAGAATAGGATAATGTGGGGTTCGATACGCGAATAGCAGAAGTATGCAATGGTTAAAAACATCATTTTCGTAAATATGAGTTAAGTTAAACACTTATCGAGTACGGTATGTGCAACGTTCCTTTTTTCAGTGAGAAAAAGCATGCATTACTATTTAGAAGATAGTTTGACACTGTTTCAGTAACATCTTGATAGTTTTTGACGCAATTCTATTTTGGTTTTACTCTATATAAGTTGAAACGGCCAATATTTGTTTTTTTTTACAGATCATTGCATCATCATTTATTCTACACATGCAAGGTTAAAATCTACAATTTTTTAAGGATGCGCTAAATTTGGAAAACATTATCTGAAATAAATGTTTAAAAAATGAAAATGTTTCTACGATTAACAACATTGACTTATTTTACATGTTCACTGTTTCACCCTCAAAAAGTGATAACGTGGAAACCTCTGGAACCTTACAATTGTAACCAATTTTAATTTAACTTTGATTTTTGATTTTACGGGCATCGGTTAAAAATTCAGATGAACAGATCATGTTTCTAAAAATAGCTACCCATTGGATGCGTGCGAAACTTAAAAATGAAATATTTTTGTAGATCGAAATTGATGGAGAAAAATATTTTATTATCATAGTGGGTGAAAACAAATTCAGTTCCAGAGAACTCTTAAAAATTAAGACAATTAATTCACGACAACACGGAAATTTCGACACAGCTGACACTGCAAATGCCACGAATGACCGGCTAAAGTCTAAAAGGTCAAAAACGCAGGTCGCGCTACTGGTTGCATCGAAATGATGTCGTGAATTATGTCACTGGGAATTTGGATCGTTTTTGCAAAAACTTGGGGCACGTTAGGAAAAAAAAACCAATCTGTTACCGAATTACATCTTTTCATTTTACTGTTAACTGGAACGAAAATTAAATATCCGAATTCACACAAATATTTTTATGTACTGGAACAAAAATTGAATGTCACTTACGTCCAGTGATGGATAAAAATAATGAGACTTATTTTGTTTCCAGTGAGTTCGAATTGCTGAGAAAATGTTAAGACATGAATTTCAAAGTTATTAGATGTATTTAAGTTATTAATAAGATGTCTGATAAATGGTGAATTGCCAAATATATATTGCAATAACTGATTTGAATCTGTAGTTAATCGATTAAATTAACCCGCGGTTTACCAGGACAAAGGAACGATAAGATTTTAACTTAGATTAAAAGTCAATTATATAATAACGCCAATGACATAACCCGTCAATATAGATATATGTTCACCGAGATCTCTTTGCTCAAATAAATTAAATGGTTTCGTTCAAAAAATATATATATGACATTTTATTTTATTAATACTCGATTGGAACAATAGTTGTGTTCGTGGTAACGTCCCCATTTGTCTGAATTGAGTCGGGAATCACTCGATGATGTGAAGTTCATCATAAAATGTGCCGACAAGCTCATAGACCTAAGGTTTTAACAAATGTAGAGAATGAGCTCTGTAAAAGCTCAACAATCATGGAGTCATTTTGGCGTTAATTGTTTATTATATACCGTTCAAAACCAGGTGCTGGATTCTTGTTCTTGCTGAAATCTGATTAAATAAAAGGAATCTATTCCTATGTTAAAAACAATTACAATTAAAAAAATTGATACTGGAAACACCTTTAAAAAATACATTTCATCACGATTATCTCGTTACCATTTAAATTGCAATTCACTTCCATGAAACCCCAATTTTGAGAAAATATCTATCGAAATGTGACTTCGAATGTTTAAAAGAGACGAGTTGGAAAAACGCTCCCCAACATCTCGTATCATTTCAAAGAAATCTAAACTCGTTGTAACAAAAATGTGATTTTTGTGTCATGATGTTCCCCTGTTGAGTCGTTGCGATTGTTCCGAAAGTAGAAATGACTAACCGATTGAAAGCAAACACGATATTGAAACAGAAAAACCTTTTTTTGTACGATTTTTTCTCCAACAATCGACAGTTTTGCCGGCGCTGTTGTAAAAACAAAATGGTCGCGAATAGAAAGCCGAGCGACCTCGCTTCGATCCACCAAACTCTCTCATCTTCACCTGTTGTCCGGTTCGGCCAATCTGGTTCGGCTCACTTCCGGTCATCGCTTACATCTTCTCTTCGTGCGCTTTCTTGACGATGGCCAACTTGGAGTGCGGGTCGATGACGGGCAGATCTTTGTAGGGTGGGTCGTGGGTGCCGTGCAGCATCAGGGTCCACTCCTTGATGTGACCCGACTGCGGCAGCTGACTGTCGATCTTCACCTGTTCCGGGTCACGGGGTGAGATAAGAATTCCAATTCAGCACGGAACCATTATAATTAGGAGCTAGAATGATGAAACTAATTGTCGATTTAATGAAATAATCAAACAAATGTGCTTTCAAAGAGTTCACCAGTCACACCGAATAAATCCTGCAAACATTTGTTTTGAATATTCATTTTTTTTAAATTATCGTACTGACCTCCAGAGTCCACTTTCCCCTCGGGTTTTCACCCCACGTGTGCGTGGTCATAAACGGCCACTTGGTGAAACCGTCATGACGGTCATCGTCGTTTGGTCGACGATTCAAAATCATAGACCTTTCCAACAGACAGCGAAGAGTTTTAAACACTATTATTCAATTTCAAATGACAACGAGTTTAACCTATAACTGAATTCCTGCAGGCGCCCCCCGCCCCCCGCCCCCGCCCCCTGGTGCGTCCACTTCCTCCGGGGCTCACCTGGTGCCCAGCGGCGATATGAGGAAGAGGGTGACGTCACCGCGACGCGTGCTGTTCAGGGTGATGACGGCCTGGACGTGCTCCAGGAAGTTGACCTCCGTGTCGGTGCCGGTGCACGCGTCCGTGGTGATCTCCAAGCGAAGCGTGTCGTTGGTCGGAATCACTCTGTCAACAACAAATCAAAAATAGAAGGTCATGACATGACAATATTTATTTTGAACTAGAGAAAAAGTCCGCTTCGCTCGGAATCCCAGTCATGGTAGTGAAAATGTTTTCTAATATTTTTTTAAAACTCTGTTTTGCATTATAAGATTCTTTATTGGAGTTTGGAGTTTTAGATTCGTCAGATAAGATCGTTAGATAAGATTAAAAAACGTTTGACAATTTAAAAATCTAATCTGTTCATAACAGAAATGTATTTTCTTCCTAGTTTGTGAAATAGTACTCCGAGGTATTACATTGAATAATCTAGTGTGGGAAATGGCGCCTGGCATCACTGGTATCACGTGATTGGCGCACGTGAGAGCGACGACAGCGCCATTTCGGTCAAGTGAAGACGCCATCTTGGAATTTTCCTTTTTAATGCTTAAACCTTGAAAGGATGATATCTAGAGAAATACGCAAATTGGAGATCTGAAATAACTTGCACTCGATTACAAATTAGTGGAACTATCTCCAGGCGAAATTTTATTCAATTTGGTTAAGCCGTTGGTAAGTAAACGCAGAGACGAATAGATTAAACAATTTGAGAAAAAAAATGGCCAAACTTTCAGGATGATAATGTGGATTATGGAGATCCGTAAATGGCGTTGTGTACCTAGGCTTGGTGAAGGATCCGGCCTCGCAGTGGTATCGAGCCGGCACCGACTTCCACACCTTGGCCAGCGCCACCATGGCTCCGGCGTCCAGCACTCCGAAACCGAACAGATGGTTGAACTCGAGTCCGACGCCGTTCATCTTCCAGTGGAAACGATTCTTGCCGTCGAACAACGAGTTGCGTTTGGAGGTCAACACGGACAGATGCTGGATGTCGCGCCACGTCAACTGACGACTGAACAAGATCAAATAATGAGCGCGCGACATTAATGACAACACTTCATTCCCATTGATCTCGATCTAATAGAACGACGAGAAAACGTCCCACTCACTTGGCTTCCAGGGCCAACGCGAATACGCCGGCTGCTTCCGGAGCTGCTGCCGAGGTGCCGGAATGCGTTTTGGTGCATTTGCCGTACAAATCAGTTGTGGCCTGGCAAATATTGAAAATTGGTTTATTTTGAAATTATAAAGCTGTTCGGTTATGGCTACTGTTATAAAATTATATTTAATAGCATCTCTATTCCATCACTAATTAAAAGTTCATTGACTTCAAAAACAGTTAAAAAAATAATAAACTTAAAACTGTACAAAGACTCTTAAACATGTACAGGGCGAGGCAACTGAAATGGACCCCCGTTTTAGAAATTTAATAACTCTGCAGGGTAATTTTGGGGTGAAATCCGAGATCATCTTAGGTTGATTCAGAGTCGAGCAAACGAGCTAGACACAGTTACGTTTTGCAGCGGTAATCATAAATTTGGAAAATCAAATTTGAGTCTTTGAATTCGAAAGGGGATACAGCTTTCTTAGTGATACCCACATTTCATAATAGTCGGGTTATCTTCGGATGAGTTATTTAATTTCTAAACAAAAGCCGCCCATTTCATTTGTTATTCACGAAAGTGCGAATTAAGAGTAAGATTAGCTGTAGCTATTGAGAACGTCTTTGCTTATGAGATGAAAAAGTCCGAGGAGTTCTTGGGTTTAAGGGAGCCATCCCACTCACCACGCCCGTGTTGGGGTCCTTGGCGCCGTTGCTGAAGGTGGAGGCCAGCGTCGACGAGCAACTCTCGTCGTAGTGCGCGTTCTCGCCGTCGTTGATGGCGCTGTTGATGCTGATGGTCCACATGGAGGCCGCGTAGCCGTCGCAGTTGCAGTCGTCGTCCTCGCCACCGTCGCCGCTCGCCCACACGTAGATATTACCCAGACCGTTGCGCCCCTAACGGAGATGGAAAATCAAGCAGCCCGCGCACGGGGGATGAACTAATGACGACCACCGACACATTTTAACTAGCGAAACTCCTCCATCTCCTCCTTATTCTCCTACCTCGTTGACGCCGCGGACGATCGCCCGCATGGTGGCGTTCCTCGGCCCGTCCACCGTCTTGCCGTCGTCGGTCGGACCCCAGCTGGCGCTGTAGATGTCGATCAGGTTGGGTTCGTGACCCATCGAGTTGGCCTCGATCAGATCGGTCATGTACGGCTGGTCCAGCATACGAATACCTGAAACGAATAAAATACAATTACAATCTTTAATTGAGCTCAATCAAACTCGATTGTAGTTAGGTTATGACGCTTGTTGTGGGTTGGAACAGGTGATACAGCTTTTGAATGCACAACGATGCAATAAACCTGTGGAAAAAAATTCATCTAGTTTATTTAAGAGCCGCTCGAAGTGAATAAAGCGACGAGAGACACGACTCCTTCATAAATATTTAACACTCAACTCCATGTTTCAAAACCATATATAAGCCGACTTAGGAACGAAAGAGATCTTTCGCTATAAATTATTCCCCGTATAATATTGCACCAACAAAATCTAAAGAAATTGTCGATTCCCGCCCACGCAAACATTTGTTATGCTTAGCAAGATTTATTCAGTGCATTAGCATTACTTAGCAATTTGAAACGACCTTATTTTTTAAATAAACAATAATGGCAGGTGACTTTTTACGATTTTTTTTACAAGGGTATTAATTGAGGGGGTCGATTTGTCAAAAAAGGAGCGCGTTTAACACTCAGCGCGAAGTGAATCAACAAAAAAGTTAAATTTAATGCGATTCTGGAGCATTAAATGACCGAATGGTGTTAAAAGTTAAACGCACCCCACCACATCACGCGTTCCAAATTCACGAGCACATTTGAGATGGGCGAATAGCCATTCGAGAAAGAGCTGGACTTCCATGACTTAGCAAGGATTCACCGATGTTGTCTCGTGTCTAAACGCGCCCCGCTTAACCGCGCTAGGCTTAACTATAACTGGCCAGTGAAACTAGAATAGTATAGATAAAGTGTTAGCAAGTATACTTTAACAGCATATATCTTCCAGTCAGGATCCGAATCTTCGGAGAATCGGTAAACAAACACTGAGAGATGGTTCGCATTAGTGAAATTACTTTCTCCACAAATGCGATGTCGTCTCTGTAGAAAAACAAATCGACGCGGCTACACAAAAAAACATTATCTCATGGTTCGAGTCAAGTGCTTCTAATGCAATAATACCGTCGTCATCCGCCTTCAGCGGAGACACGGATTTGCTCTCTGCCAATTTACCACTATGACGCACAAAATGCACATTGGCTAATTGAAAATTGACACGAGGCTGGATTTTCGACAGCCATTTTTAATTTACTCCCACTCGATCTCTGCATATTTTAATCACGAGTTGAGTTGGATCAACGCTCGTTATCCATTATGCAAATTTGAATTTGGCTTTCTGGAGAAAGTAGGCGTGGTTTAAATATTCGAACGATCCAAACGCTCATAAAATACGACTCCATTTAATTAATTTTTAGGATGGATAAGAAAGCTTTTGAAAAGTTGAACTGAAATTGTTTTGTGACAGTATATTTTGCATCGATAATTCTTGTAAAAATTGCTGTACAATGGTACAGCAATTTTTTTTTACAATTTTAATTCCAAGCATGACTGGGCAAGGTGCGTCTAGACATTGAACTAAATCGGTGAGTTTGTGCTTCAATAAGAAAGCCCCTGCCCGTTCTCGAATTGAAATTCGCCCATATCAAATGGGCGCGTGAATTTGAAACACGTGCTGGAGAGAGGTGCGTTTAGACATTGAAATAAGAGAGGCGAGTCCGGGTTAGAACACGAGTACTGCTCGTTCTCGAATGACAATTCACCCATTTTCGAATGTGCTCGAGAAACACGTGCCGGAGGGGTGCGTTTAACTTTCAACACCATTCGGCCACGCGATCTATATTTCAGGAAAGCGCGTGCCATCTGATTTAGTCCGTGATTCGATCGATTTCCATTTTTTGTCGCTGCGACAGTCGAGAACGAGTCATCCGTGTAAACACCTTCGTGGCTTTTGAGATGGGCGCGTCGACCGAACGACGTCAAAAATCGATGCTGGAATCTGTGCCCGGCTGGAGATTCGCGGTTCCATGTCAGCGTCAGGAGCCCGAGAGCCAACAGCTAGCCTTTGTCCGGAAGTCAAGGCCATTGTAATAACTTTCATGTCACACACGCTCTCTCCGCTCTACCACTGGACACCACTGGGCTGTAACAGCTGGAAACGCTGGATCCGGGATTGCCGTCGATCCCACGGAAGACTGACCGAACAACCCATCGCCAAATTGGCAAACAGCTGTTCACTGAAAAGTGTACCGTCTAGAAAAAGTATGGCGGATTCCAGCGACTCCCGCCACATGCGATGACGTCATGCCCCCAGACTCCCACCAGTCTCACAACGCCACCTAGTGAGCAACTGACACACAACCATCATTTTCTGGATCCTCATCATGTGCCACAGAGGACAAATGTCACACAATTTAATTGTAGGTCCGGGAGATATTGCTCAGTATATAGCACCCTCATGATATAGAAAAACATATTTATTTTTTGGACACGCTGCGTAACAAAGGAAATGACAAAACAAAAATGGTGCGACGACGCAAACTGCGTCATCGGGACTAATTTCCTTTCCCATTCACCTAACCGAGAAATTCCCCCCGAAACAATGATTAATAAAAGTGTGGGCTTGGATCGTGTGAAACGGAAATTAAACTCGTTCGCTCATCTGGCACCTGCTGACCACTAGGCTCCTGGACTGACTGACCACTAACTAAGCTCGCCAGTTCATCCCCCCAGTGTATCCCAGATTGAGCCAACGCTACCAGATTTATGATCTCGTAAAAGAAAGAATGAGGAGAAAAGAAGAGTAATTCGTTGGTGGTCAGTTCGGTTAATCCAGCCTGTGGTATGTTGGTCAGTGCACACTAATCCGGTCGAGCCACTAATCCGATCTTGGTATTGCAATAGAAAGAGAAGGCCGAGAGTGAGGGGATCCGATATCCAGCAGGCGCTGCCCTCTGGCGGCGGGCGAGGATACTGCTGCTGCCCCGTGTCGCCAGGCAATCACACAATGCAACGGTTTTATTTTAAAGGGTAGATGATCAACTGAAAAAGTTTGAAGTAGTTGAAAGTTTGAAGTTTAGTTAAAAGAAATTCATATTTAGAATTTAAGTTGAAAATCCTGAATATCAAATTGTGTGGTGGTGTAACAAGAAGTTTCGTTTAAGGAACATTTACGCAACCGCAAATTGGAAATCTAAGCGATTAGGGGTTGAGGGAATGGGTCGATTATTTACATCCGATTTCACAAAACGAATCTCACGACAACCACACAAAACACAAAAAATGAGCAGCTATCCGAATGGCTTTATGCTGTATATATTGGTATAAATTTAGTCCAAGATTTAGTCGACGACACACGAGCATAAAAGCTAAAAGAGTTGATCTCCCCCAACCCTAGAAAAAAGGGCAAACGAATCGGTTGAAAATAATCCCCTGCGGCGAATCGATAAATTTCGTTTATACAAGTCTTACGGGGAGACCGAGCGAGTCCTTTTCATGCTGGCTGGAAATAAGGCTTATACAACAACAAAACGCTTCCTCGAATCAGCCAATATATTCAGTTTTGCAAAGAGAATCCAAATGTCCAGAAGTCCTATTATCCATTAAATGGACAACCTGTCTCAGGACACGGGTTCGATTCCCGGCGCGGTGGTTTCTGCTGGACACGCCTAAGAACTTCCGGTCACAGACACACGTAAGCGTACAAGCATTTTACCACGGTCCTTTATTTTTATTTATTTTTCCTACTCAATGGACCCACTCGTCTAACGATTTGGCCTTTCCATACATGTTAGCTGACACGCGAAAAGCGGTGTTTACACTGGAAAAGATCGGCTCCTAAAGAGTCGATCATTTTCGGTGGCAGGAGCCTGGAGCCTGCTCCGTTCCCCCGGGACTAACGCTCCAACGATCGTTTGTATTTACACCAATATGGAGTGATGCAGTGCTCCATTCACACGCAGTTGTAATATTTGCACAAAAGATGGCACGGCTGCACGTCAATTGAATGAAAATATTTGTCAGTAGAGGCGCTGCAGATCTCGCTACAAAAATGAACGCTCTTCTTGTTGCGCTGATGGTGAGCGGAGCGGAGCCGTGAGTGAGCGCACAGAAGGCGCTCAGTAAACGGATCCCATGCGAAGCTCCCTTCACAATAGGAACAATTTCTAAATAAAAACGAAAATTGCGATTATTCCGCGCCTATGCGACGAGGAGCCGATCTTTTCCGGTGTAAACACCGCTTATAACTGCGTCTATACAACAGAAAATAATTAAGACCGTGAATATGAGTTTGATCATCATTTCTGGAGTTCGCCTATGAAGTGGGGCGCGTCATGCTGATGGACCAATAAAGACGGCATTCACAAAAATGCGTCAGAGTCGAAACCATGGTTACGATCTCCGCACGTGCGAGCCGCCATTAAACCCGGCTCGACGTTTTCAATTCAACCGTCACTCGTTGGGCGCGTTCCGAGGCCTGAGTAATGATAATTGACAAACGCTACCCGCCACCATAAATTGCCAACGCCAAAAATGCTTCGTTAACATTCGGACAACTGTTTCGCTAATAGAAAAAAGTCAAGTACATTCGGTGAGTCTGTGGCTATTTCATCCGAATTAACCTAATCCTAACACAACATCGGGACGGAACGGAAATTGACGAAAAAACCAACGTCATATGACGTCATAGTTTTTGATAGGTACTCTGAGAATTCAACTTGATCCCGCGATTGTCACTCAACAGCAATATGCTTCGAAACGAACTCGTAATATTCTCGCAACTATTTTAAAGAATGTAAAAACGATATTATTAATCGATACTTTGATATTACACTACAGTGAATTTTTAAAAATGATAAGATTCCAAATAATAAAAAACAGATGCTGACGACACTGGCGCGTGCGACACAAACTGACGTCACACCTAGGACGAGAAGGAAAAGAGGACTCGCACCGACGTAGCGGATGGTGCTGACATCTGGTGGCGCTGCAACGCACCAACCAGTAAAACTCGGGTTTATTTTATTAGAGAGGAAAGGAGGTCTCGAACCGACGTATAGAAGAGTGAGGAGAGAATCGTATATCTGCGAAGGTGCTGTCCTCTGATGACGAATGCCTCGTAAAGCGAGGCAATCTAAAATATTTATTATTTTTGTTTAGAATTGATAAAAACATTAGATCAAGGGAAAAAAACATTAGACGAGACGCTCAGAATTCCGAAGCACCCCCGACCTTTCGCTCTGAATTCTGGGTAAGATACGACGTCCCTTGTACGTGCTCCGCGTCCCGAGTGCGATCCATTACAGTTACAATTACAATATGCAGCCACCCACCCACCCACAAGCAGCCCCGGATGGAGCGAAGGGGGTTGGGGGTGGGGGTGGGGGTGGGGAAGGCCTTATTATGAGCTGTTGTAGCTTAACAAAAACTGCTCTCATGAATCACTAAACACGCATTTGTGGTGTGCTGCGAACCAACAGGTCCCGAGGAAAAAGGTTAAAAATAAAACCCAGTCACCTTCACTCGAACGTAAAATGTATTTGTATGCTCGACATGTTCAGGTAGAAATTGATAATTAAGCCTGGCCCGTGAAGGAGCCGCACCACAACACAATGCGAGCCCGAGCCCGAGCCAGACGACAGACGTAAGCCCAGTAATATTAATGTAGGCGGGTTTTCCATTAAACTAACTTAATTAAACAGATAATTAATAATCTCCATTAGACGAGGATTCCCACTGTCACAGTATTCATAACGAACAGGAGGAGCTCTGCAGTGAAACACAATTTTTCTCGATTCTCTTTTATGAAAGAGGGCCGCTTACCCGATTGAGCTTTCCATGTTCTGCCGAAATTGTTTTAAAACGGCGTTGAGGGGTGACGAAAATTTAGAGACTTCATCAGCGCCCCTACCGACAAATCCTATATTATAAAACAGAGATTTCGATTTTCATGTCCAGAGACTAACTCTCGAACGGATCAATGAAATTTCAAAAAAATCAACATACCGTTAGTACACCACCATATTTCGCTAGCGATCACTTTTCAGATCTCAATTTTCAATATTGCATAATAAAACAAGCGTTACAAAATTTTGGATAATCTCCCTTTGGCTACAAACTTTAAAAAATGGCGTCTCCACATCAAAAGTATGACGTCGTCGATTTCACGAGACAACCAAGCAAACCAGATAACAGTTCCAACCAAGTACACCATATCACATACTATTACCGGCACTGCATCATTTCATTCAGGTGGGTGAGAAGAGTTAGAGAAAGCAAATTTGCGCCCATGTTCCGAGTATAACAAAACGATACAAATGTTATCTGGGGCCGAAAAAAAAAGACCAGACCAGAAACAAAAAAGCCTGAACGTTGTAAATCGTATTCCCCACTGGACCAAGAGACGACGCCAACTCCTGCGCTCACAATCGGCTAAAATAGTCGCTCGTCAAAAAACAAGAGATAAGTACAAAGACGACGGAAAAGAGCTTTCAAGCTGTCCACTTTACCCCCTCCCCCATCTCCCCCCACCCCTCGCCAACACCACCATACCATCACAAAATCCTACAAGACCCATTGGCTCATTTCCCCGTCCATTCACCCACACACACACATAACACTGATCAAATATTTGCCCGGCTCGATCGGACCGTTGCGTCATAACACGATGTCCACTCATCACCAACTTCCAAGCTGGCCCGAGTGACGTCACTGTTGTCACAGGAGAATTTTTAACACCACCACAACCGCATTTTAAAAACCGCGCAAGATTTAAATAAATCCACTGGACATTTGAACACAGTCCAGTTCGGTACTGTTTATGAACCCCTGAGCTGGAACTTCAACCCTTAAGAAATCCATCGAAGGCTGGAGAGTTCGGAAGGAGGGTTGCTAGGGGTTACGAAGGGCCATCACTCCTTATTTAGGAATAGGCATCGAGGTCGCTGGCTGTCAATAATCTCATCGAAATGGCTTTCGCCAGGAAATGAAAATGCTATTCCATCAATTTGAACGCCTGCATTTGGCTAGAGGTTGGATGGGGTTGTTGGGGGTGTGGGGGCGCTGGAACAGCTTCCAAGACGTGATGGAGAAATAACAATACACAGCAGCTGCTCGTAACTTTTGAACGGCGAGAGACATTAAGTGTCTCGCGAGCAGTTTTAAACGACCGATTGTAAATCCATCCACTATTATCCAATGGTTGCACGTACAGAAGAAAGTTGAGCTGGGCACACACTGTACAGTACACCAGTACCCCGGGATCAAATAATTGAGAGCCCGCGCCGGGAACCGAACCCGGGACTGCTGAGCCACAGTCAGTCGCAATTTCAACTGGGCTACGGCAAACTTTCAATGTTACACTGGCCAAGTGTACTTTATCTAAGCAGGCATGAGCAGGGTGCGTTTAGACATTGAACAAAATCGACGCGTTCACGCTCCAGAAAGTAGCTCAAATGTATTTCTATTGTCAATGCTAAGATACCGTACAAGTATACGCAGTCTAATTTGTTTTTCTTCTAGTAGACAGTTTGCAAAATGGGGAAGTAAATAGGGACGCTTTTTCCAAGTTATCAAACGCCTCAATTGACACGTAAAGCACGTAATACGAGGGCTTCGTCAACTCCCTTCTATCGCCTCATTATAAGTGCTCTCAGCGCTCCTATACTAGGAAGAGCCATGGGCTCATCGTTTAATTCCAACGACAAACAAACGCTGCCCCTGCATTTCCTCAAAATCCGCAATCACACAATACATCTAGCACGGGCAGCAAAGGCAGTCTACAAGGGGCAGCGCGATAGGTGTGACAAGTTAAACGGAACGGTTTTGCAAAATCGAACGATGCGCTTTTTTGAAAATAGAACTGGAGGTTGACCAATGAGCTGTCGACTTACCGGCCACCATCGAGTCGTAGGCCACGCCCACTCCACAGACCCCGTTGTCTCTGGCAGCCGCAATTTCACCGGCGCATCGTGTGCCGTGACTGGGGGGAAAACAGAGCAAAAAATCCATTAGTGGGCGAGTAAAAACCCTACCACATGTACTCGTATTTTTGCAATAAATCCAATTTGGAAGACATGGACTGGAAAGTGAAGTTGCTGTTCGGAAACTTTCTAAATTTTTGGTGATGCCATTTCGGCACAAGTGCTTTGATCAATAAGAAATAATTACGTATTTCCATTGCTCTTAAAAGGATATCAAAAGACGGTAAAGAGAAGTCAGGAAAGCTTAAAAAATAAAACCTATTTTTTTTTACAATTCCATTACGAAACACGTTAGGCAGTAAAACAAATAAATAATAAAGCTGTTCGATTTCCTTTTAGCAGAAATTTAAGATCAAGAATGCAAATACAAAATGAGGGAATTTTACATTACATTTTAAATAAGATTATGTTTAAAATTTTAAAACTAATTCGCTGCACAGTACAAGGGTCTCTAGTACCCCGGAGTATCTAGAGTCCGCACTGGGATTTGATCACCGCTAGTCTGCAACTTAGTGTCAGTCATTAGGGTCACATGACGTCACTGACCTGTTGAACCAATCGTCCGTGTAGCGCGGATATGGGAACGGATCATTGCTGCTGAAGTCGTAGCTCGCTCTCGAATTCTGTAATCGAAAAAGGAAAATATAAAATTACTTTTGGTACAATAACACTCGAGGCTATTTGGTGTTTCGATGATTTCTCCATGGACGAACAATGAAAATCAATAAACGACCTATTTCGAATGTGACCTTTAGTGCGGGATCCACAAATATGGGCTAGTTGCGATAGAAGGGTTCATACGAAGGTCTGCAGTACTGCTTTCATAGACGATACAAATATTATATACATGTATATCCCTTTGTCTTTTATCATTTGGACCCCAAACAATAAAATTTGGAGAAAATAAGACTAATGTGCTCGATTGATCTTTTGTTATATCACTAGATTGTGATTTCTGGTTCAAACGTGGGCATTAAACAAAACTACCGGAAGCAGTAATCCGTCTGATGCAACCAACCGAAACCGAATGTGCTCCGGGTAAAGCCGAAGCCAAATAGACCGGATGTAAGGGGTCGAAGGCTTCATCGTAAAACCACAGTCTGAGTAAACGGAAATATATTTTATGTGGCGCAGGAAAAACGATTGTTGCTATGAAAAGACTGTCCAATATTAAATAGAACTCAGCCAATTATTTTAATGGAAAATGAACAACAGGGTTGTTCCTGGATCATGAAGGATTCGCCGCAATTGGGCACACAATGTTACACTTAGAAATTTCCGCCGTTAGGTGGCGCGTCCTGTTGGGACTCAAACGCCAGATATAATTACTAACCGGCGGCTATTGTTTCTTCTACACATTCATAAATTAGTTTATCATTCGCTAATTTTACTGAAACTAATTGCGCGAGAAATTGTGTTAATTTGTTGTTGCGTTTGTCTCGCGAGATGAAATTGTACACACAAGACGTGCTGCACGTACGACAAAAGTACACAGACTTGAAGCGATGACGCTAAATCATTCTCAACACCAACTATAGATTAAAAATTCAGCCAATAAGTGACAAGTCAATAAAGTCAGCCTCGCTTGAGCCATGTGTTAAAACCCCAGAAGGAAGCAACAGAAAATCCTGAAAAAAGTTGTGGTGACTTTCAGAACATCCAGTGTCAATTTAAAGGCGCTGCGTTACGCCGTTGTTGAGCTATCGAAGGACAGACAGGAATCACCAACTTTGTTTGACAGTATTCTTAAGCTATTTGTTAAGGAGACCTACCAGCGTTTCAGCCCTAAATCCCCCTAAACATTTGCGCCTAGTCTAGGCGTGCTCCATAGATAGGAATCTTTAACGTGTACCTGAAATCGAACAGACACGGGTCCCACTCCTAACCAATTAACCAACAAGAAAGAAGAGTTCCAAATATCTGGAGGCAACATAAGTTGCGTGTCCAGGAATAACAAAAAATAAAGACAATGGGAGTAAAAAAAAAACATGGTAGGTCCAAACTAATCGCAAAGCATTCGGCCCACCATGTCATTAAGGAACCCTGATTGATTGCTTCTTATTTACTTGCCATCGGGTTGACATTATCATCGCTACAGATGATGATTTTTACTTCGCGGAGGACGATATTGCTACGAGAACCCTTCCAGAAGTTCGCGACCTTATATGTGGATATGGGCACCTTGCTTTATCAATAGGTGGCACAATTTAATCACCTGCCGGATGGTGACAAAAACGCTAGAAGCAGGAGAATCAAATCGAGCCATCTTGGGGGCAATTTTAATATTTTGAGCCGTACTGCGGGGGCCCCTAAAAGGCTCGGGCCCCTAGTTGATAAACATCTGTGCCAAGTTTCGAGCGAGTCGTCCAAGAATTTTGCCAATATATTAAATGCAAATATGAAATATTACAATAACCCACACAAGCAGCCCCGGATGGGTAAATATGGCGAGGGGGATAAACAGGCTTCCTTTTTATTGGCCCACTCTTAAGACGTGTCTCAAACCTCAACACGCATTTCTTCGAGCGAAGGAAATGACGAACGCATGTTTTTACATAATTTCACTTTTTTGTGAGCCAAGTCTGAATTCTGAATTGCGGCAACAAAAAAAAACCCTGAGCTCTACGGATACAAATTGCCGACAAGGTTCGCGAAATTCACGTAGTTTAAATAGCGTTGCATATTTTTTTCCTATCTTAGCTTTTACGCCTGCACGGAAAATGCGATGGACCGTTACAAATCTATATTTCTTTTGGGGGTGACATTTTCCAGCTAAAGGCGATAAGGGACTAAATACATATTCCGAAGAGCACTAGGCTGATGTACACACTCACGATCAATAGTTTTGAAAAACAGGCGTGGAGAACGAGGAACTGAAAGGTCTACACTAGACTAGACTGAGTCTCTCACTAGATGGCGACACAGTTTCTCGCGAAAATCTAGTGGCACACCTAGTGGTCAGATTGTTTAATCTTAAGGCCGACCTCATTTAATGAAACTGACTCTTCTGAGCACAACAACTTACTAAACAAGCCATACGTTTTGCAGACGGACTTCGATGTTATTGAATAGGACTCCTGGATTCTAGACCTTCTAATATCTTTGAAGCAGGGCTGTGTGCATAAATCAGTAGACATTTCTTTTTGCACACCTCCAATATAGAGAAAAAATCTTTTCAGGTAGCGTTAATTACATTTAAGCCACAAGAGGCGAGCATGACACCTCAGTTTAAGAGCGCAATTCTCAAGAGAATGCCCTGATATAATCTTAAATGAAAAGCGACATTCCAATAAAAAGGTACACGTACATGATCATTGTACAGTATTGGAAAGCAGAAATACATTTTAAGACGTCTTGATTTATTTAGTTTTATGTTTACAATCACTGGTAGCACGTGATTGACGCACGTGAGAGCGACAGCGCCATTTTGGTCCAGCGGAGACGCCATATTGGAATTTTCTCTTAAAACTTTAACGGCTGATATCTCGAGAAATACTCAAAATCAAGATCTGAAATAAGTTGCACTCCACTACAAATTTGAGGAACTATCTACAGCTCAAATTTGATTTAATTTCGTTAAGCCGTTCCTAAGTAAACACCAGCATTTCAGAATCGGTGCTGTTCTGGAAAAACCAAAAAAAGGGAAAATGTCGTAAAAATACAAAGGTTGCAAAAGATAATAACTCGTTGCGAATGCGAAGCCAGACACCAAAAAAATGAACACATCAGCAAAATGAAAAACAACCACGAAGATCTATTATTATTTCAAAGAAAAACGAAACTAAGCTGCCCTTTGAGGTTATCGCAAATGGCCGCTGCGTCTCAACACTAGATGGCGCACATTTCATCATCTTCGACCCCCACCAGATCACCACCAGAGGACACTAGGAACTGTCAGGCGCAGAAGGAATATCATAATAAACGGGGTAGCAGCATCATATACATGTGTATATACATATTTCTAACGAATCAGTATTGGCAAGGGAAAGATAAGATTTAGTGTCAAGAACTCGGCGGATGGAAGACGCTCCACCGGAAATTAAATTCCATATTCCCCACCCCCCGCCGTGTTATTACGAACTGAGAAGACTCACGACTATACACACACACACACACTGTATTATTATTATCAAAATACAGTGTATGAAACTGGGTGAAAGAAAATATTAACTCGTCTCGAACCTAAACTACTTCAACTGAGTTCTCTTATTAACACTCTTTTCTGCCGTAGATACAATGACTTCGATGCGATGAAAACACAATAGCAGTAATAATATGTTCAAATAGTACTGCATTCGTCTTAGGAATGTTTACTGAATGAATGAAATGAGCCTCGGGAGTTGATGGAAAATTAGGCCTAACGTGCGCGCAACTAATTTCTGATCTTTGTGCTGCTGCGTTCGGGAGTTATGAAATTAATAACAAAGTTTGTTTTTTCTGTTTGCTCTTTGCGTGCTCACCAACGGCTATATAAAAAAAAATTTAAATTAAAATCTACTGTACCCGAGGACTTACGAGGATGCAAAAGCCCAAACTAATTGACGACAAATCAAACTGCTGAAAAAACGATCCGATATTCCCGATAAACATCGAGAGGGTAATTTACGAATCGTGTTTTTCTTATCGTCAATGCCGATCAAATTAAGCGATCATGTACAAAGTTAGTTAAAAACTGCACACAACGCCCACACCCACGATCAACTCATATGTACCGTGTATCCTCAGATCCTCATATCGAGAGATTCCCCCTAACCCAAAATACACTCTGTACATGTCCGGAAAAACGGAGAACATCATAAATATTAATTCGCGAGACACTTCCTTCCAACAAGTTGTTAGTTTATCCGAGAAATTAAGGGCTGGGGGTGGAAGTGGAGATGGAGGAGATCGAGATTACTTCGAGGGGTGTTGTTGGGGGACTGAGGGGGGAGTTGTACGAGCGCCTGATACGACGATGAATTTTTAATTAGGCTCGGATACATGAACAAACCGGTGGCCTACAGTCGAACAGGGACACGTACATGTTAGTACAGTATTGGTAATCCTATATTATAAAACAAAGAATTGGATTTTGGTGTGCAGAGCAAAATTTCAGAACGGCTCAATGAAATCACATAAAAATGAACATACCGTAAGTACACCATCATAACTCGCTAGCGACGGAATTTCA